>QLTV01003973.1:366954-377326 GCA_003457575.1 Thermophis baileyi
ATTTTTTTTTTGACATGTTTGGCCAACCAACAAATTAAATTGGGCTTCTCAGTTTGGCTTAAAGCAATGGGGAACAGGTAGGCAGTGGTTAGGGCCCCCAATCATATTTCTATCAGAATAACCTCTTCCATTTTCCCCACTGCCTGGAGAACAAGCCACAAATTGCCCCAGGAAAGAACAAGTGGAAATTTAAAGGAACAAAACCTCCACAGGTCTGTAAATGATGTTAAATGGTGTGTGTGTGTGTGTGTGTGCGCGCGCGCGCGTGTGTGTGTGTGTGTGTGTGTGTGTGTGAGTGAGTTGTATTTGTATCTGTGTGTGTGTGTGTGTGTGTGTGTGTGAGGAAGAGAGAGAGAGAGAGAGAGAGAGAAACTCTGTGCTATTATTTTTAATTGTTCCATTATTTATCGTGTGTTAATATTTTACACTATTTTACACCTAGAGTGATTTTACTGCCTTTCTTTTGCCCAGGGCTACCACATATTTTTCAGGGATTTACATGCATTCAATGTCTATAGTCCAGAGCATAAATATGTGTGTGTTTATTTTTACATCAGGTTGCATAAGTCCAGCTTAATATGCTATTCCTGGTATGTGATACATACACAAGTTTGAACAGTGTATAAGATTTGTGAGAAAAAAGGACAGACATAAATACAAGATGGTGGAGACTAAACTTAGCAACAGTACATGTAGAAATGTTCAAGATGTTCTAACAGATCACATCTTGAAGATGAGCCTAAAACCCATCTGAGCGACACAAGCAGTGACACACTGGACTGTGTTCAGAAGAAAGCTACCCAAATGATGAGGGGACTGGAAATCAAATCCTATGCAGAAAGGTTTAAACAATGGAGTAAGTTTATTCTGCTGAAGAGAATGCCACAAAAACAGTTGATCAAAGAATTATTAGACACAGGAGGGAGTTGACTTCTTCTCTCTTACTCTGGAGGGCAAAACCAAAACCAATAGATTGGAATTACATGAAAGTAGATTAAAATTATATACTAGGAGGATTTGTCCTGACAACACGGATTCTCAATCAATGGAATAAGAATCAGCTGTTTCATAACGTGTTAATGAAGACCTAATGAAGGTGGAGAGGTTTCACTGGAGGTCTTAAACTAGAGGCTGGATAGCCATCTATCTGAAATGTTTTAGCAGATCTTGGCCCTGCATGTGAAGTTGAACTAGGTGACCTCAGAGGTCTCTTCCAGCTCTGTCATCTTTCTAGAGGCAACAGAAGGGTTTTAAACTTTTTCTCAAAAGAAAATAGCAGAAGGGAAACTCTAGGAAAAGTTTTCCTCACAATTCCCCAGTTTCTGGAAACAGACTGTAAAGAGAAAAGAAATTGGGTAAGAAAATGGCAATGCAAAGAAACAACATTAGAGAAAAGTTAAGTGACCTACTAAAAATGTGGAAGAACCAGAGGAAGCAATAACTGCTTCGTTGCCTGATCAAACAATGTGGCTGCTAAAGCCATCAAAAAGTGTAAAGTTAAGAATGAATTATTCTGATTAGTGTAGTCTGGCAATATTGTTTCTGCTTTCTATTCCCTCATTTTCTCCCCTGCCGCCCATTCCTTTGATGCTTTCTACAGTACAATAATAAGAAAAATCTACCAATCCTATTTGTGGGCTGTTTTGTTTGGTGAAGATTCTTATACAATTTGGTAAGAAAAAAAACTGAGGCAAAAACCAACAGAGAAAACCATTTCACTGAAAGTTTGTAGGAGAAATGTGAATTCTTGCATTCATATTTGTTACAAGGGACCAATAAAAGTTCATCAGGCTATTCTAAAACTCAGGGCAAAATAATCAATCAAGTAGATACATTTCCTCTATTAAATGAAAGATGAAGGAAAGAATTTAGGAGACAACATATCCCATGAGGCATTTTCAGACTGGGAAGTGCAGGCAGGTCATGAGGCAATTAGGCAATGGATAGAGGTGTAATAAAAAGAAATAAAACACACAATAGCCTCACAATAATAAAGTGAGCACATTTTTTAAAAAATGGAAAAGAAAATGTTCAAAAAATAGGAGGAGAGACTTGGCATAGCACTAATTGGAATGTATTATTCAAGGATGGATCACCCTGAAATTTATCCAGCTGTCCCTTTTCCATGTTGGTATCATCCGGATCACAATTTCATGAAGTCCCCAGACACTGAACACGGTGTCTGGGAAATTTGGGAGGTTTTCAGCACTTCATTATTCCTGAGGGCAACCTGAATATTGCTATATTTTATACCAGGGATGTCAAACTCATGATGACACATTGTCACCATGTGACATATCGCAACTTTTTTCCCTTTTGCTAAACTGGGGGTGGGCAAGGCCAGCGAGTGATGCATCCAACCCATGGGCTGCAAGTTTGACACCCCTGTTTTATACCTTTCAAATTGACACACAAAACACAGCTATGGTAAAAATTTAAATCCTTTAAACTGGAATTTTTCCCCTTCCTGTTTAATCCAGAAAGAATGTTGACTCACCAAATGGATTTATTTTATTCTAGCACTTAGAAAATCTGTCTTTAACTGTAAATTGATTTCATCTGAAAGTGATTAAGAAAGTGGGGCTTTTGTGAATCTTTTGTCTATATAGGCTGCATTATGGCTATGAACGTGATTGAAATCCCTTGACACACACACCCGGACACTTGACTCACAAGTCACCCACAAAAATCTCAGTTCTTGCTGTTCTCTCATGAGGAGCAGCTACCCGGAATACAAGTGGGCAATCTCATGATCTCTTCTTGTCCAGATAGACTGTACTGGTCAGAATTCACAACCTTGCTACCTATCTTTCTTGCAATGCTATCCCTGCTCCTTCAGGGACTTCTTGTCAGGGTTCCAAGTAATACGTCCATAGCAATTCTAATGTGCCATAGAATTTCGTTCAAAACATCCCAGTAGTTAATTTTCAATACAATGGGTGTTGAGTGTGAATAAAGCTTTTGTCCTTAAAGTAACATGAAATGCAAGAAAATGGGTTAAAGCTTTTATTAGATTTCTATAATTGTCCTTAATTTAAATGGGTATTTTCTTCAAGACATATGGTCATCTTTTCAAAATTTGATTATCTCAGTTCTATAAAATATGAAGTAGTGAACCCCACAAAACCTTTGATTGATCATAAATCCAATAGAGAGGGAAAAGTTCTTGTAATATCAGTGAAACATTTAAAATATTCATCACTACCTATGGTTTCACTTATTAGACAAGAAATATATTTAATTCAATAAGATTTGGTAGATTTCTCATCAATTTTTCACAAGTGTGAAAATGTGAAATTTTCATAAGTGTGAAAATGCCCTTGTTGGAAGGTTAAAAAATAGTAGCATTAATAATTCTGCTCCATACTTATTCAAAATTATCATTGATATAATTGCTGAAATTAATTTTCTCAATTATATCTTGACCTTAAAAATTAAATTTCCTTCTTTGCAACAGCTGAATCTTCTGTTGATCCTAAACTTACGGTTGGAGGGATTTTTGAGTCAACAAAGTATTAATAGTTCCTATTCTTTATTTTGGTGATATATTCAATTTCTATAGCCATCAGTCTCAGACAAGTGACTCTAGGCACCAAACAATCACAAAATCAGTTAAAAGTGAGTATAAGTATAGTACAAACAAACACACACACACACACACACACACACACACAGAGAGAGAGAGAGAGAGAGAGAGAGAGAGAGGTGTGTGGGAAAGAGAAATTATAACCATTGCTATAAATTTTATTAGCAATAGCACTAGCTTTCAAAATTAAATTTCTGACATGGGTTGAAGGTTTTTATCTGAATCTTTTGTTTCTCACCCATCTAACATCTTTGCCACCTAACAAAACTCACCCTTCTCTACCAAGCAATTACCTTAGAAATTTACTCTCATCAGTGTGTCTGACATTAGTGGATGCCTTTTTATGTCACTGCAAAAATAGTCTAAAGAACTGAAATTGAGCATACTCTGACTTGCTCTGATTATATAATAAACTAGTAGCTGGATACCCGTGCTTCACTACGAAACTATGTGATCGGGCTTGATACATTGACAGTTAAAGCTTGAAAATTAATGAGTAGTTACAATAGGGCTTGATACATTGACACTTAAAGCTTGAAAATTTATGTAGAATGTGTAACTCCTTAGCATCAGAGCATGTTAATATAAGGCAATTGGCAGTTGGAACAGAGTTCTTTTCAGGTGGGGAGGGGGAGTAGAACATCTAACTCCTTAGCATCAGAGCATGTTAATATAATACTGTATAAGAAATACTAATGATCTGATGGTCATTTCGAAAAATCCTTTCTTAGCGAGCACCTAGAAGCCAAGAGGAACATACGTGCCAAGTTTCAAGTTTGTAGGCTTTACAGTTCTGGAGATTTCATGATGAGTGAGTGGTATTTGGCTTTTATATATATAGATTACAACAGGACAAGATGAGTAAATCTTCCAGTGCACTCCTTTAAAAATGCATATTATTTGTAAGCATAGTAATATTCACAAGATATTATCTAAATATCAAAAAAGTTCTTAAACTTCTTCTCAAAATATTTCAAATTTAGTGTTTCTAAAATCAGAACTTCAATAAAGCGTTAAGTCATTTTTTGGATGCTTTCGGAAGTAAGAAAAATTGGGATTCATGAGTTTCCTTGAAAAGGATTCTTTTCTCCAAAAGTAATTTCTTATACCTTTGAACTATCCATTAAAGAGAAGGAATATCTTAAATACTGCACTATGTTTAGAATCTTAAAAAAAAAAAATCTTTAAAAATGCAGTAAAGTTTCATTCAGATTAGGGTTTGTACAATTGTTGAAAATAAAGAGGAAGGTATTTAGGAATAGAGGGGAAAACTGTTATCAAAGAGATGAAAAAGAAAGCATAGATTAAATCCTGGACATGGACATGTAGAATGTGTGCAAACATTTCTAACAGACAACTCCCTAATTCACACATTTATAAAAGAAGAAGGAGGGTAGCACAAACAGAATTGAAAGATTATGTCAGCCAATCTAAATAAAAGTAGTCTTCAATGGAGTTCATTTCTTGGTCCGATCTACCTCTTAGTACTGACACCAACAACAAAGGGGCAAAATGGGTATTTGTCAATGTAAATACATAAGAAACTGTTATGGCCCGCCAGCGGAGCTGGCAGCAGATTCGGACAGTGAGGAGGTTGGGGAGGAACATGGGCCAGTCCTGGAGTCTGGGGAAGGCTCGGACAAGGGCTCTGCGTCGGAGGAAGAGAGGGGGCCAAGGCCATCTGGCAGTTATCAGCTGCCTCCGGAGTCAGACATTAGTGAGGCAGAGGAACAGCTGGAGCCTGTTCCCAGTGTGTGCATGCACAGAGCTGCCAGAAGACAAGAACAACTAAGAAAGCAGGGTCAACTTGGGAGTAAAGCCACACCTTGGAGATGATTGGCCCCTCCCATAGGAAATAAAAGAGGAGCGAACGGGACATGGGCTTTGGCAGGAAACAATTAGTTCCTTCGGTTGTTTCAAGAGTGGAAAGTTCTGTTTGTGACTCTAATACTCTGTGCCAAGTTTTGCCTTGCCCTGCATTTGGAAACTAGATCTCTGGCAGCATTCCAAGTGAGATAAGGTTGGTGTTGATAAATATTCCTCTGAAAGACTGTTTGCCAAGCCTTGCGGACTGTGAATAGCACTTAGACTTATATACCGCTTCATAGTGCTTTACAGCCCTCTCTAAGCGGTTCACAGAGTCAGCATATTGCCCCCAACAATCTGGGTCCTCATTTTACCCACCTCAGAAGGATGGAAGGCTGAGTCAACCTTGAGCCGGTGAGATTTGAACCGCCGAACTGCAGCTAGCAGTCAGCTGAAGTAGCCTGCAGTGCTGCACTCTAACCACTCTAACCACTGCACCACCTCAGAATGTAAGGAATTCACAGTTGTGTAAATAAAAGAGGTTTTGCCAGGACTAAGAATCTCTTCATGCTTTCTAAGGAAGCCTAGGTCAGAACAGAAACAGCCAGATGAGAAATGCCCTTCCTCTGATATAATTCATCGCAATTTCAGATTATTATTCTCCAAGTATTGTTCAGAAGATAACACATGTATATAGCCTACTTGTAGTAGAGAGATGGGGTTTCTTAAGAAGATTGAAATAGTTTACATGAGGACAGTTCTCTGCTTGTCAATGCCTCTAGGAATCAAGGCAGACTGAGGAAAACATAAGAGCATCAATTAATTGGTATGTTTTTGGCATTGTAATGAAACATTTTAATTGGAATCAAATCAAGGAAATTTTGGAGCTATCCAAATCAAACAGACTCCTCTGAAGAAGACTAAATCTAAATTGGAACCCTATAAAGCTTCATGAGTGAATTGGAAATTAAGAGTCACAGAGGTAATATCCACTAATCTGTAAATATAGTTGATTTCTCCCAGGATGCTCCATATAAGGCACCGCAAAGGTAGGGGATTTATGGTAACAATTGCAGTTCTGTGACTGAATGTTCTAGAGAATGTCTACAGAGATTTTCAATCATCCACATCATGGTTGTGCTTTTCAAAAGGCAACTAGTCTTTCTTGTTTGTTTGTTTTTCTTGATAATATTTCATTTCTCATCCAAGAAGCTTCTTCACTTCTGACCTTCTTCAGTCAGAACTGAAGAAGATTCTTGGATGAGAAGTGAAACGTTTTCAAGGGGAAAAAACCAGGGGTGAAATGCTACCGGTTCAGCCCGGTCCGGACGTACTGGTAGTGGCGGCTGCCAGTGGTTTGGAGAACTGGTAGTGGTGGCAGCGCAAGGCTCCGCCCACCCACCCGGACATCACCATTTTCTTGTTTTTAACCCTCTGCGCATGCGCAAAGCATTCTGTGCATGCACAGACGGTGAATAAGTGCGCACACGTGATGAAATCTCTTCACACCTGCCACTAAGGCGAGCGCTTCTTTGTCAATTTGTCCATAATTGCACTCAGCAGCTTCTACAGTCCTAGAAAAAAAAAGCAATGGGGTACTCAGAGCCATTTGGAAACCTATGGCTCAGAATGGCACCCACCCCATAAGGGGAAGCATCGCATGCCAGGACCAGAGGAAGGGACTCACAATACTGGGTTAGGACAGCATTGGATGTAAGGATTTGTTTCACAGCATCAAATGAGATGGACTGCCTCTTGCCCCATACCCACGGAGCATTGGCATCAAGGAGGCGGTGAAGCGGCTCGGCGACTGAAGCTTTGTGCGGCAAAAAAATGGAATAAAAATTGAGAAGGCCGAGAAAAGCTTGTAATTCCGCCTTGTTAGTTGGAGCTGGTGCATCTAGAATCGCTTTAGTCTTAGCCTCAGTCAGATGAATGCCCCCAGAATCTATGAGGAACCCGAGGAATTCCACTTGCAGCACCGCAATAACACACTTCTTCTCCTTTACCTTGAGTCCCACCTGCTGAAATTTTGACAACACAGCCCTCACGCAATCGATTAACTCCGGACGATTAGTAGCCGAAATTAAAACATTGTCAAAATACGGAATAGTCCCTGGTATGCCACATAAAAGCCGCTCCATCAAACTCTGAAACAGCCCAGGCACAATACTAATTCTGAATTGAAGTCTTCGGCAATGGAAAGCCCCGTGGTGGGTGATGATCGTCTGGGCTTCCGCTGCAGCTTCATCAACAGGCAGCTGTTGATACGCTTGGGACAAATCCAGCTTCGTGAAAATGGTGCCCTTTCCCATTGAGTGCAACAGGTGCTGGACAACTGGCACTGGGTATGCGTGCGCCGGCAACGCACGATTAACGGTGCATTTGTAGTCGGCGCACAAACGAATAGAGCCATCCGCTTTGATAGGTATCACAATGGGGGTTTCCCATTTTGAATGGTCCACTGGCTCTAATACGCCCTGGGCGATCAGCTTGTCCAGCTCAGCGTCCACTTTAGATTTCAAGGCAAATGGCACCCGACGAGGCTTAAGGCGAATGGGAGTCACTTGAGGGTCCAGATTGAATGTGATGGGGGTGCCAGTATACATGCCTAATTTGCCATCAAAAACTGAGGGGAACTCCTTAATAAGCACCAGTTTGTCAGAATCGTCCACCACAGAATTTATTCCTCCTACGGTTAATCCTAAGGCGTTGAACCTATCGAGTCCTAGTAGGCTAGTAAGGGGCTTTTCCACCACCACAAGAGGTAGGCGACCACAGAAGGTCTTAAACTGCACCTTGAAACGACCTCTGCCTACAATGGGAATAGGGTTTCCCTGATAATCTTAGGTATTATCGGACATGGCAGCAAATGACGTTTGGCAATCTTTGGCACCAAGCATTTGAACGTGCTCCAGGACACTATTGAGGTGGCAGACCCCGTGTCCACTTCCATGGGGCAGTTATGACCCTCCACCTGCACGGTGACACGTATCTTATTTCCCGGGTTGCGTTGAGTCTGACGGATCGTTGCCTCTCGGCTCCAATTGCTCTGATAAATGGCATAACAGTCTCTGGGCTTGAAACTTGCTGCAGGGTGCCATTTCTCAAGGAACGTGTCAGACATATGTGGCAGTTTTCCCACTCTGCACACTCTCGCTATGTGGCCGCGCCGACCACAACGGCGGCAAACCACATCTTTAAAGTTACAAGCCAACCTCAAATGATTGCCCCCACAACCCATGCAGGGACTCTGGGGGTTAGATCTACCTTTCTGCCAGCTCTTGTTGGGCGCTTCTTTAAGGAGGCATATCTCATCCTCAGTGACTAGCTCCTCCACTTCCATAGGTGGCAATGGGTCTACTGCATTAATTCTGCGAGATGAAGTGGGGCTGTGTACTACATCCATCTCAGCCAAAGACTGGTTGGACATTTCAGCCGCTCTGGCCTCGTCCAAGGCAACTTGGAAAGTGAGGCCATGCATAGCAAGCAAGCATCGCTTGAGACGGCTGTCTCGAACTCCGCAAACCAAACGGTCCAACAAGTAGTCTTCGAGGTTAGAAAACTCAGAGCCACCACATACTGATTAATTGTCTCGCCCTCACATTGGTTCCTATGATAAAAAGCATAATGCCGGGTACAACGAGATGGTGGAGGAGCATAGTGATACTTACTTCCCAAGAAACGGTGTGAATGGATTGAGGGGCAAAAATTGCCCTCACCATTTCAAACATTTCTGTGCCACAAAATCCCAAAAAATAAGCACGTTTCCTATCACCAGAGAGCTCAGTATAAGCATTAGCAATGAGGAAGCATTCAAATCTGGCTACATACGATTCCCAAGTTTCTGCAGGAGGATTAAAAGGAGCGAATGTGTGCTGAGTAGCCATTCCTGTCAGCTGAGGAATCCCTTTGGTTACTTCAGCCAAAATGACGACTTGTCATTAATAACCACTATATTCTCCTCAGTTCTGCATCCCACCTCATCGTCAATGCTCTGTAGTGTGAGCCAGGCTGGGAGCAAGAACTGAGGCAAGGAGACTGAAGTAATAGTTAACACATGAACGTTTATTAACTGTCAACTGGATAACTAAGAACGAAGGCAAAGCGTCCATTTGCCAGCCTCTATTTATAGAGGCTGTCAAACGGAACATCCAATCACAGCCAATCACAGAACTCTTCTATTCCACATCCTAGAGCGGCCCTATGAAATACCGGAACACAACACTCTGCGCATGCGCAAAGCGTTCTGTGCATGCACAGAGGGTGAATAAGTGCGCACACGTGCAAAACGCGCACTTCCGAACTGGTAGGGAAGGTAAGTAGATTTCACCGCTGGAAAAAACCCAAGAAAGTCCAGTTGCCTTTTGAAAAGCACCTTAGGAATTCTGGATAATGCTTTCATTGGGGTGTGCAAATATAGTTCTAGAAGACAGAAATCCAAATTATATTAAATTTTCCCCCAAAAGGGCTGGAAGACTGAATAATTTCCTCTCTCAGTAAATACATACTAAAATTTGTAGATTCTCTTTCAAAACCTTCTGAAATTCTACAGATATTTTAAGAGGGTCAGTGTCATATTTCATGACAAAGGCCCACAAAACCATAAGGACAAGAAGGGATACATTTTTGGAAACTTCCAAAAGAAGTTCTTGCACTTCTTCTGAACATATTCATCCTTTAGCGTCCTTGTGTATGCAGCTACTTTCTAAAATACAGGCAATACAGACATTCTGGACAAATTTCCCTCCCACTAGACAGAAATCTAAAGTGTACAGACCTTGCTCCCAAATCTAAAGTGTACAACCACTCCCAAATACAATTCTTAAATGAGTACATTAAACTGATTACAATATATATGAGACAAGAAAGAAAACCTTACAATGAATTTCCACCCTCCCTCCATAGTCTTTGCAGTTGTCTTCTGGGGATGGAAAATAGTCTTTTGGTCTTTACTTGTGCATGTCAGGGTCCTTTCTT
>QLTV01003973.1:379160-405015 GCA_003457575.1 Thermophis baileyi
GACCTCTGTTGGGCCCCACCTCCTAGTTTCCTGTTCATGTGTATGTAATGCACTCCCATTGGCTGTCAGACTACCAGGGGCATGCTGGGGCAACTCTTGTGGGCTGTCCTGAGTCCCAGGCTTGGCTGATGTAATCTTCCCAGGTCCCATGTGGTATAATGAAAGGGCTTTGGGCAATTCCTAATATGGTTCTGTCTGAAGGAGACCTTTGTTATGTAGAATCCAGGCTGCTCCAGGCTATTAACAAAGGGGGGGGGGATGAGTGAGCTGGGCCATTCCTTGATGGCCCATTGACAAAGGTGGGGGCTACTAAGAGTGAGTCTGTTTCCTTTCTAAAAGCATGTTTCTCAATTTCTCTAGGGATATTCTATATAATATTCTGCCTTTTTTTTAATTTTTCCTAGGATATTTCATTTTTCTAGGAGAGGGGTGGGTGCTAACTTCCTACATATGGTTTCCCCCTCCCCCCGATTTTAAACAGTGGTGAGGTTGTTAATTCTTCTACATTCACAATGCTTCTCGCATTACAGGAAAGTTGCTGCTCTAACCAATTTTTCTCCACTTGAGTTCTGAAAGGCATTGCTTAAGAAGACACCTAGTTCTAAGCAATTGAATTGGGACAACTTCAGATCAGTACAATTGACTATTTACTCTAATTAGCTCAACTTCCTCCCCACAAAATTCAATTTACCAATCCTTTGTTTAGTATAATGAAGTTGTCATCAAAATGTGCATACAAAGAGTTCTCCACTGCGAGAACGTAGCTCCAGGGAAAAGTTTTGGTCTATCGCTCCAAGGAGGCTGGTTTCCTTATTTTTGTTTATGACAGTTCAGCTGTTTTCTTTTTCCATGGTCTTCATACACAACAAGAGATGCCCTGTTTTGCTTTCATCACACATTCTGAAAGCAGCCAAACTTGCGTTTGGTCAGTAGATAAATGTTTCCACTCTCCTGCTGTTGCGACAAATGGAGCTCTCCCTCTACTTGACATCTGAAGAGGTTTTGCAGAAACACTCTGGATACGTATACCAGGAGTTTGTTTCAAGTATTGTGTGCCACTATAACTAGGAGAACATAACTTCACAATGAGGTAAATGCTATTGCTTTAAAATAAACGCCAAGGCCCCTAATACCTTTATTATATTTTGGCATGTGTGCCAAAGATAGATTTCAAATCAAATCAACCTCCATTATGGTTAAAGACTGGCATAAGGAGGATTTTTTAAAAAAACATAAAAACATAAAAAAATAAAATTACATATATATTTTTAAAAGCCCTTAAAAACATAAATAGAAAAATCTAAAAGAAGGGGCAAAAACAAATGAACATGAAAAGAAAATGGAAAACTAAATCTATTCTAATACAAATAATAAAGCTAATACAAAACACTCTGTAATAATGTCTAGGTATTTATTAAAACTGATTTATGGTACTGGTTATCTTCTGACAAATTTGGCCTAAGATCAACAGTGCTAATTCTAATAAAGAAAATGCTGAGCAATCCAAAACTTAACCTTACCAGCACAATCATATTGGTGGGGGAAATCAATTTTGTGTGCCATTTAATAACATAACACATCCTAGACTAATCACAATTATATTCTTATGATATTATATAATGTATATTCCAAGATTCATAGTATTGACATCTGACAAGTTAGCCCCCAAAGACCTTCTAAGTTGATGATGATGTTCGTCCATCGTGTTCAAAGAGGACCTTGACATCTAACAGGTTGTGGGCTGTCCACGATGTGTCCTCAGGTGGCTGGTAAGGCCTATATGGGCACAAAATGTTGCGCCATATGTTGGGCAGACATGTGGGCACTATTGTTGCAGCATTTGCAGCTCTGGCTTTGCGGAGTGCTCACTTCTCTTGTGCTATGGTTGTTCTTCTGTCCTCAGATGTCTGGCAGCCTTGGTGGATCAGCGTGCGCCATGTGCCATTATCATTGTTAATGTGATACAGAAGAGACTGATGGGATTTTAGGAATGTTTTAGTGCTCTGGGGAATTTTCCAGAAGCCAGGGTTGTTGACCTTATCTGTACCCCTGTTGATTTAACAAAGGGGAAACAGAATGGGCATTCACATGATTGCCCTAAAGCACTGACATGTGAGTCTGGTATTTTCTGGGAAGCCCTTGACACTAGACCAGGTCAAAAGATAGTTACAATACGGACAGATTTAAGAGTCATCTTGAAACCTAGCACACTTGTGCACTTGTTACATAGTTGTAAAGGCTGCAAAGAAAGGATATTGTACACTCCTCTGCATCCTCAAGTCATACCAAGCAGAAATCTTTAGGGTTGTCAAGGCTTATTATCTGCACCAGAAAACCTCATATAAAGCCTTCAGAAACATGTTTCAATAAATGTGTAAGGTACTTTGGAGATAACATTGCTAATATTTATGCTTATTTGAACATGAATTTCATCTGCTTTGGTACTCACCCAGGAGTCCTGCATCTTGCGAAGCTTGCTCTGTATGGTCCTGCGAGTGTTGTTCTTAGCTGTTGATGATGGGTCATTCTGATAAGCATGGTGAAGGCGGTGCTTTTCAGCAAGTAGGGCCTTGATCTCTTCATCATTTTAGTCAAACCAGTCCTGCTGTTTCCTGTGTGAGGGTCCAAGAACCTTTAGTGCAGAAGAGTGCACAATATCCTGAAGGCGTTCCCAGTCCTTCTCAGCATTTCCCTCTAATTGCGGCTCTGAGAGTTGGTTGTCAAGATCTTCTGCTAGTGAAGCTGCTGTGTTGGGGTTCCTCAGTTTACTGACATTGATCCGTTTCATCACAGATTTGTTTCCCTGTGGACGACTCTTTGGCTTCATGTGAAAGCTTAATTTGGAGATGATGAGTCTATGGTCAGTCCAATAGTCAGCACTCAGCATGGCCTTGGTCACCCTTACATCCTGTCTGTCTTTCCTCCTCACGATGACATAATCAATAAGATGCCAGTGCTTGGAGCATGGGTGCATCCAGGACATCTTTTTGCGAGTGGGCAGGCGAAATATGGTATTGGTGATGATCAGATCATGAGCCGCATATGTCTTCAGTAGTAATAGGCCATTGCTGTTACATTTGCCAATTCCATTTTTTCCAATGACGCCATCCCAGGCAGAGTGATCGGATCCTATTCTCACGTTGAAATCACCAAGTAGAATCAGCCTGTTAGTGCGCTTCAGGGATGAAAGTAGGGCATCGAGATCTTCATAAAACTTGTGCTTTACTTCATCTGGGTTCGTCATTGTGGGTACGTAGGCACTGATCAGTGTGGCTTGCTTTCCTCTCAGTAGTGGGTGATGTAGTGTCATGAGTCGGTCATTCACGCCCTTGGGAAGGCTGGCAAGTTTGCGGACAAGATGATTTTTAACCACAAAGCCAACTCCAGATTCACGGCATTCGTTATTGCTGTGTCCACACCAGAAGAATGTATAACCACCTCCTGTTTCTGTGAGCTGACCTTCGTTGGCTAGACGAGTTTCACACAGGGCCGCAATATCGATGTTAAATCTTGCGAGCCCTCTGGAGACCAGGGCTGTTCTTCTTTCTGGTTGATTTGCTAAGGGTTTGTCTTGAAGTGTACGTACGTTCCATATGCCAATGGTGAGTGGTGTCACCTTACGTTTTCTTTGAAGTTTTGTTATTCGACCTCATGAAATGGGATCCCCTCCAGCCACGGTAAGCTGGACAGGGTTCTATGAAGCAACAATGTTTAGGGCACCTTTTCTAGCCCCTTCCTCTTACCACGGAGGTGAGCAGTGTGGTCCTAAAGAGGGCTGCTCAGTCATTCAGGTAGACGCCGAATTCAGCTGTTGCTTTCATCAGCAAGAAGACGACCATTAGACCTGTGTCGCCTGTGTGCAGATCCGTGGCTACAGCTCCCAGTGTATCCACACCTGCTGCTTCGTCACTTGCCCACCACCATAGGACTTGGGGGGATGTCAAGACTTGCACGTGAATTGGATTAAAGTGGGGGAGAGGTGCACATAGTCAGCCTCACTCTCTCTTCCAAGATTCCATCTTGCTCCAATAGCAGGACAAGAGTCGAGGCAGTTGGAGATGGGCTGGGCACCGTCGTTGACCAGGGCGTCTTTTGTGTCTTGCAGTGCTCTTAGCATACCACATCCCTTGCAGAGACCGCCTTCATGACCGTTGTGCTATTCTAGTAGGTTTCATCCGCTCAATCCACTGGAATCTGTCTTCACATGTTCAGGATAGACAAGTCCCTATCTCACCGAAGGTCAATGACCCAATGGCTACTCTCAACCTGGTTTGGCCAGCCTGTCAATGCTTTTGCCCGGGGTGTGGCCACTGCGCATGCTACAGATACTAGGAGCCACAGGTGAGAGCTGAGTGACAGGTGGGGACCAAAGGTGGACGAGCTGCCCTAAAAGATGCCCTAAAACGAGCTGCCCTAAAAGGACACGACATGCCCCTACACCAGAGGTGCTACCCCTCCCTGAACACCCCTACACCCCACCTTCTAAGTTAACAAGGTCTCAAAACACTTTTGAAAAAGTGTGAGAGAAGGAAGATCAGCCGTTCTATAGGAAGGGAGTTCCCATAAAGTCTTACAACTGTGTGAAGTTACAACAGCAATGAAGGGACAGATAACCGGTCCACAAACTGTCTCACCATCCATGTGATCACATTATAATGACCTGGGCACTTGGAAACTGACTCACATTTACAATGGTTGCAACATCCAAGGGTCATGTGGTTTCCAATTGCAACCTTCCCCATAGACTTCTTACAAGTCATGGTCATGTAATTTTGCATTTAATGACTGCCATGATTCACTTAACTGGCAAAAATGTCATGAAATTGGGAGAAATCACGTGATGCCTTACTTGATGACTGCACCACTTAAAGATGAATTTTTGGTCAGTCTCACTTTTGATCAGAAGTCGAGAACTATGATAAACAGACACAACTCTATTGAGAAGTTGAGAGAAGTAGAAAGAAAGAGAGAAGCAAAGTTGGTGGACTTGATTGTTAACCACAATGGATGCACTATTGAAACCTGAAGGCCAGGTTGGGGATAGATCATCTTGGGATCGTACTTAGATACTGTTGGAAGAAATGTCCATCTGGGTTCAGTTCCAAGTGGGGAGAAAGATACTGGAAACATGGAAACTGTTTGGAAAGATGGTTTAATGGTGGACAGGATGGTTTGAAGTCCTGGGTAGCTGACCATATGGATTGGAGAGTGAGATATATTTATACCCTCTCTTGGGCTTTGAACTTGCTTCCTGTTCCTGTTAAAGAAATGTGTTCTGATTGGTTGTCAGACTCCCATGGGGCCATGCAGGGGTAACTTTGTAGGTTGTCTTGAGTCCCAGGCTTGGTTGAATCTTGCTGGGTGATGTAATCTTCCCAGGTGCCATGTGGTGAGATGGGTAGAGGGCTAATCCTATTATGTCCTGAGGGTGAAGGTCTTTTGTGTTGTAGATAAGCTGGCCCAGCCTTTTGTCTTGTAGATAGGATGGCCCAGTCTTTCTGGGGCTATTAACAAAGGTGGGAGCTGCTTTCCAAGAGCATGTATCTCCTTTACTCATCAAGGGAGGTATAATATTCTGCCTTTTTAATATTTCCTAGAATATTTCATTCTTCTAGGAGAGGGGTGGGTGCTAACTTCCTACAATACATAACCATTAAAAATCACCACTGATCACCACTCTCTCTCCCCTCTCTTTATATTTTGATTCAACGATTATTCCACTCTTGGAAAAATATTAATGACATAGTATTTGTTCCAAGGTTCTTTCATTTGTTTTCAAGTTAAGGGCACCTTTTCATAATTAATTTCAATCAGCTATAAGATCCAGAGCAAATGGACATGAAGCTTGTTTTCTGAGAAAATATCATGCCTTTTGAAGGTCAAGAAAATTCTTTATGCTGAAGCAATCTAACAAACTAAATTGGGTTCACTGTGCCCAATAGTAAACTAGAGTGTTTTCTAGTCCTGCTGTTTGTTCTTATCTTTAATTCAATGACAGCATGAGTGAAGACAACTTGTGTAATGCAGGAAATAAAATATCAATTCAGTTTCCTGGTGTTTTGATATGGTCTCTCTCTTACCTAATTAACTTATCTCACTGCATTGTTGTGAAACTAAAATGGAATGTCATAAGCAAATAAATAAGATATGTAAGTGACAAATCTATAGGGAAAATAAAGGAATTAGAATTGTTGGCCATTTAACAGACAAAGTGCTATTTCTCACATTCTTTGTGCACATATGCACAGATGCATATGAGTGACATTGTTTAAATTAAACTAGTAGGGCATGTTAATCATTGTCTAACTTAAGCCTTTAGTGACATGCCAACTATTGCATTATTTTTCTGATTTCTCCTTGGTTTGAAACCAGTTTGTTTACAAAAATGCTATCTTTTTTCAATGCAGAAGACCATATTAAACTTAATATTAGTTGACTTTATTAAATAAACTTGACAATCTTATTTTCAAACTAGTTAAAAATGTTAATTCTGCATGGATAAATTCTAAACTTTTAACTCTAAATCATGGAAATATTTTGTTTGTTTTGACAGGTACTGGTAGTTATTTGTGAGCTCTTTTATCAAACAATATTATCAGTAAAGCACTTCTGATTATATCATAGCTGGAATAGCTACTTTACTTTTGATTGTATGAATTTTTTTTAATGAGCATGGCATTCTAGCAGCATATTAATTGAATGGTTTTTCAATACATAAATTGAACAATCTAGTGTTTAGATGAGATGGTTGTATGAAGGTTACTTAAAATGCTCTCCACTGGCAGATGCTATCATAGTGGACAATTTGTACATCTGCCATTCCAGAAGTTATCTATTGAAATAACATTGCCAAAGAAGAAATAAATCTTGGTGAGAATCACAGAGGTAGAAAGGAGGAAAAGAAGACAGTTGGAAGACATTCCCATCAACAATTCTGCCATATTTTCTGCAAGTTTACAAAACTGGCTACTTAGAGATCTCAATTTAGAAACATCTGGATTACAATGAACAGAAGTCTCAGCCAATAATAATCATTTTTAGCTTCAAGTGTATATTCACATGATTTACTCTTTTAAAAGTGGTTTTAGATGCTTTATTGCAGATTTCCTTTTAATTAGTGAGATTTAGTTTTAGCACGAAAATAAAAATAATGATAGTCATAGAACATCTGTTGAAAAAAATTGCAAAAGGTTTTAACCTCCCACTGTTTCAAAATACTACTGTGTTTTATTCCAAGAATGGTTTTAGCATAAAGATTCTATAATGCACCAAATGTAATGATGCTTCAGTGAATGCATTACAATGCAGTTCTGCAAAAAAGAAAAAAAATGAAATCTATATTTGGTCTTATAATTCAATTCTTATTTTCACCTCCTGGTTTGCTTCCAATTGTAAGCCAAAAGAACATTTTTGTTGCAATTTTCTGAAAATCAATTATCAAATATATAAAATTGAAATGCTGTATTTACTTTTTTTAAAAAAATCATGATAATGATCAGATTGGGTGATGGTGATCTGATTTTTGCTGTTTAGATGAAGCTAGCTGCATATTTCAAGACTACAAAGTATGGGTATCTTAGAAGGTTGGCTTGAAGATTTGATTTGAACAGTAAGATCAGTGGTAGGTTGCTGCCGGTTCGGACTGGTTCTAGAGAATCATTAGCAGAAATTTGGCGTGGTTCCCCAGTCGCGTCTCTCAGCTATTGCGTACAGGGAAAGACCTTGCAAAGTAAAGAAAAACTTCTTGCGAGGGCAAGAAGTTGTTAATTGCCTCGCACTCACAAGAAGTTTTTCTTTACTTTGCAAGGTTTTTCCCTGCACGCAATGGCTGAGAGATGACCCGGAGCTGCCAGTCTCCGGTAAGATGCGCGTCTCACAGTGGGGTGCAATTGGGGGGTGGCAGATGGGGCGTGAGACGCGCATCTTACCGGAGACTGGCAGCTCCGGGTCGTCTCTCAGCCATTACGTGCAGGGAAAAACCTTGCAAAGTAAAAAAGTCTCATGAGTGCGAGACAATTAACAACTTCTCGCCCTGCACTCAACGGCTGAGAGACGCGATGGAGCTGCCAGTCTCCAGTAAGATACGCGTCTCACAGTGGGCCGCAATTTGGGGGTGGCAGATGGGGCAGGGGATGGGGCGGGGCAGGGCCGCTAAAGGAGGAGAAATTTTCTTACCTTTTCCTGTGGGCGTGGCTTGGTGAGGGGTCATGTGAGTGGGCGTGATTGATATCAAGTTGGCCATGCCCACTCAGTCACATGACCATCAAACCACACCCACAAAATAAGCCACGTCCACAGAACCGGTAGTAAAAAAAGTAGAACCCACCCCTGAGTAAGACCACACTTAGAATAATACATACAGTTTTGGTCACCATGATATAAAACAGATGTTGAGACTCTAGAAAGACTGCAGAGAAGATCAACAAAGATCATTAGGAGACTGGAGGCTAAACATATGAATAATGGTTGGGTATGTCTAGTTTAATGAAAAGAAGAAATAGGGGGTGATGTAATAGCAGTTTTCCATTATTTAAGGCAGGGGTGAAATGCTCCCGGTTCGCTCGTGCCTGTCGGTCACCGTAGAGCCGGTCGCCAAGGTAGCGCGAGGCTCCGCCCACCCGCCCGGACGCCGCCATTTGGGTTCTTTTACCCTCTGTGCATGTGCAAAGCATTCTGTGCATGCGCAGAGGGTAAAAGAACCCAAACGCCGGCATCCGGGCGGGTGGGCGGAGCCTCGTGCTAACTTGGCGACCGGCTCTATGGCAACCGACAGGCACGAGCGAACCGGGCGTATTTCACCCCTGATTTAAGGCTGCCACAAAGAAGAGGGGGTCAAGCTATTCTCCAAAGCACCTGAAAGTAGAACAAGAAACAATGGATGGAAATTAATCAAGGAGAGAACCAACCTAGAAATAAGGAGAAATTTTCTGACTGTGAGAACAATTAATTGGTAAAATGACTTGCCTTCAGAATTTGTGAATGCTCCATCACTGGAGGTTTTTAAGAAGAGATTAGGCAATCATTTGTCTGAAATGCTACTGGGTCTCCTGCTTGAGCAGCAGGTTGGACTAGAACCTGAGCCGAGGTGGCGCAGTGGTTAGAGTGCAGCACTGCAGTACTGCAGGCTACTTCAGCTGACTGCTAGCTGCAGTTCGGCGGTTCAAATCTCACCGGCTCAAGGCTGACTCAGCCTTCCATCCTTCTGAGGTGGGTAAAATGAGGACCCAGATTGTTGGGGGCAATATGCTAACTCTGTAAACCGCTTAGAGAGGGCTGTAAAGCACTATGAAGCGGTATATAAGTCTAACTGCTATTGCTATTGCTATAGAAGATCCCTTCCAACTCTGTTATTCTGTTATTTGGTATAGTTGAATTCTCCAGTGAATTCTTCCCCTTTGGTTACACTTAAGCACAAATGGTTCTTTTCTTCCTTCCTTGTCTAGTTACCATTTACTTCCCTCTCATCTCCAGTCCATTTTGTCCCCTCTTTACCTTTTCCTTGTATTTGTAGCATAGTTGCTCTTTTACCTTACTCCAGGGGTGTCAAACCACGTCATCACGGTGGCGTCATGTGATGTATCGGGACTTTCCCCCCCTTCGTTAAACCAGGCGTGGGCATGGCCAGCGTGTGACACATCCGGCCCACAGGCCGGGAGTTTGACAGCCTTCCATCTCTGTGACGTTTTTCTCTTACTCTTTTTCCCTGCTCCTTTTGAAAGAAGAGAGGGAAATTATCTGTCCATCTGACTGTGTGACAGAGAGATATGACTGTACTTGTATGTTTTTCTATCAAAGAATTAGTCCTATTTGATTGTTTTGCCGATAAAATTGGAGGAGACCTCCATGAGAAATGATGGGATATAAACGCAAAGACCTAATTAATCAAAGTCTTTTCAGATGCTCAATGCATAAGAATAAGTTGCTAATATGTCCCCATTACTGCAGGGCCTTCCTTGGACATGACTACTTAAGTCTTACATTTTCTGTGAGTAATTCATATTGAATAACATATTTGAACTTGTGTTTTTAAAAAAATCATAACACTTCTAATATGCTTGGAAATTGGGAAAGAATTTACTTGTCAGGTTTCCAAGTGATGAAACCCATTCAAAAAAGAAATAGGCAAAGTTACTTTTCAGTTATTTATTTATTTGCTTGCTTGCTTGCTTACTTTTTTAATTGTTTAGTAACTTTACGTAGCCATCCATCTTAAGCAAATAATTCTAGTTGTTAACATAGGATTAAAAACAAAACATGCAGATAAAAACAGTAAAAGAAGCAATAAAACAATAAAAACAATGATAGAAGGCACAAGGTTAAAAGCCATCCATTCCCATAGAGTAAAACTCAGAAAACAACTTCATAACCCTAAAGCCTGTGGTAAGGGTTGGTTGTTAAGGCTTTCTAAAAATCAAACAGGTTCAGGTTCATTCAAACTTCAGAGAGGTAGCTGTTATGTGATGTGACAGAGAAGGATGTCCTCCTAAATCTCAAAACACTGTGTTGTTCTTAGAAGGGACCTGGAGCATGTCTTCCCTGCCAAACCTGATAGTGTGGGCAGAAGTTACTGGAAACTAGTGGTCCTTCAAGTATCCCTAGCACCATGCTACAGTATGTAAGGCTTTACGGGTGATCCCCAGCATTGTGAACACACACACACACACACACACACACACACACACCTGCCAAATCTGACCACCTAGAAGCCCAAAACACTGTCTAGTTCAATCTGGTTCCAACACTGGATAATTAGAGGCTCCTAGACCACAAGCTGGCAGGACATGTCTTTGCTATTATTACTGCCTGGCAACTGAGCAGAAAAACATCTCTATTCAGCCCAGAACTCTCTCTCCTATAAATAAAGAAATCCTGTTTCACCTGCAGGATTCTTGTCAGAGTATAACCATGTATAATCCAAACAAAAATCTCAAAACTATGGCAAGGTTTGCAACGGTACTCAGCTCACCAACCAGTTCAACACAGTTTTGATGGAATTAACATTTTTCCCAAGTCGAATGAAGTTGGAATGCCAAGTAACATATTGCTACTATAATGACAGAACTGCTTCCCATGCACTCTTGGTAAGGAAAACTTAAAGTGTCACATAGTTGAGATTAATCCAAACTGTATCACTAAGAATTGGATCAGCAGCAAAGCAATCATAGAATACATTTTCTTGTTTTCATGCAAGAATCTGCTTTGTATGAAATGCCAGATTATGCTGTGGTCAGACGAAAAAAATATATGATGTCTTTAAACAGACAGATGATAAATAGTTCGTGATAGATGATAGATAGATGAGATAGATAGATAGATAGATAGATAGATAGATAGATAGATAGATAGATAGATAGATAGATAGATAGATAGATAGATAGATAGATGATAGATGATAGATGATAGATGATAGATGAGATAGATAGATAGATAGATAGATAGATAGATAGATAGATAGATAGATAGATAGATAGATAGATAGATAGATGAGAGAGAGGGGGGGGAGAGATATTCTGCTTTGAAAATTGTCAAACAACATTTTGCAAACAATGATAGCCATTTAGCCATTGCTGGGCATCTATTAAAACAAAAGACTAGGTGAGAGAGAAATTGTCAAGTGTGTGTGTGTGTGTGTGTGTGTGTGTGTGTGTGTGTGTGTGTGTTCATTCACTCACATACAACCTTACAAGCCAACTTTGTTCTCTCTCAAAATGTTTACAACTTGGTGATTGAGGCAACCAGTTTTTCTTTATTGCTGCTATTTGACATATTCTCCATAGACTTTTAAAAATAAGAAGTGTGATGGCAGGAGATGTACAGCATCTTAGAAATTATCAATGAATAGCACTAACATCAACCAAACTGCTCCTCTGGGTGTTGACTTCAGAGCCTTTAGTAATAAAACAAGGGAAACCTTCTCACTTGGCAAATGTACAAACTCTGTACAAAAGCAAAGCATAGTTGGACAAGACACAAGATAAGGGTAACTCAATATGCAGCAACTACCAGTTAAGGTAAGTGGGACTTTTACAAAAAGTTCAAGGTTGGCAATAGAAGAGATGGTGCATTGACTCCCAATCTTTTTTTCAGTTATGTGTGCTCTTACGCATATGTGAAAGGGACAACAGCAAAAGTGGATGTCATTAATGAAGGAAATGCATTCCCTTTGTCTGTAATTTTATCCAGTTTTAAAACCATTGTACTTAAAAAAAACAATGATACAAAACAGCTGGGGCACTCCAAATATTCCCCACAGGCTATGATTCTATGCTTCAGATACATTATTTTATAGTAAAATGTAGCAGTGACCACCAACTATAAAGAGAAGAAATGGAGATTAAGTCTACAGCCACACTTGTAATTGTCTTTTGTGGTCATTAAGTCAACTAAAATAAACAGAAAGAAATGGTTATGTTTTGCTGAAGTAACTTAAGTTTTTAGCCTTTTCTGTTTTCTCCCTAATGAATGTTATGATGGTATGATTTTTATGAGGTAACATAATCTTCTTTATGAAAAGTACATACAAAAGAAACTTGAAACAGCTTATCAAAATATAAATTGGATGTTTATACCCTGTTTCCCCCAAAATAAGACATCCCCTGATAATAAGCCCAATCGGGCTTTTGAGTGCATGGCAATAAGGCCAAGTGCTTATTTCAGGGTTCAAAAAAACATAAGACAGGGTCTTATTTTCGGGGAAACACGGTACATGAATTAGATGCTTTAAAAATAATATTCATTAGATAAATATAAGGCAGAAGGCTTGCACAGATCTCTAGAAAAAAAATAGCTTTAGACCTATATTTCTATTGTGAGGCAGACTTGGAAAACAGCCACTTGGGGTAATAAATATAGGATTTTATTGCTCTCAAAGGCAATGAGGTAGGAGATTGCACACAAATAAAAAAGAAGGCAGCCAGATTTAAACTTAAGACATCTGTCCTTTAAAGTGGTGTTGTTAGAGCATTTAACTATAGTCCATTTTATATGCTAGGTAAGCATAACAGTTTAAGAGACAAAAGGAAAGTTTTTCAATATGAGAGTTATCTTAACAGTTTCTACTACAGCTAAATATAGTTATATACGGTAGTTACAGGTAGTCCTTGACTTATGAACACAATTGAGCCCCAAATTTCTTTGGTGTTCTGACCCAGCCTTAGCAGAAGCAAGAAACAGACTCCTTGTCACAAAAAAACCTTCTTTATTTACCTCTTGTGAATTAATTGCATTCACACACCAAAAAGTCCAGGCATTAGTCCTTCAAGGAGTTAACTGCAGTAACAGACCTTATCAGTTCCTTGTGATAATTGCAAGACCGTGAGCTCCCAGCTGAAAGGCTTCAAATTAAGTTCTGGCAAGCAGTCTTTGTGGCACGAAACACAATAAGCAAAATCTTCAGAAATACGAACTGTTGTCTCCTACGACAACCACTCTCCTTTCCTTCTATTTATTCCCCAGGCAGGGAGGGGCCATTCAGCATCCACGTATGCTTTGCTTCCCGAGTCGACTCCTTGTCCTCCGTTGTTCACTTCTCCTAACTGCTCTGCACATATGTGCATCTGGAATAGGCCCCAGCTGTTCTTCCTCCTCACTCATATCAGCCTCCAAAGGCAGCTGCCTCTCCGGTGGCTGGGAAATGTTGGACGGCCCTGGCTCTATCTCTGCGTCCGATGTAGAGCATCCATCAGAGCCTTCCCCAGACTCCAGAACTGCCCCAAGTTCCTCCCCAACCTCCTCATCATCCGAGTCTGCCACCAGCTCCGCTGGCAGCTGGCGGGCCACAACATTTGGCTAAGCATAATGCTAAGTGAGCTTTGTCCTCATTTTATTATCTTTCTTGCCTCAGTTGTTAAATGAATTAACTTGTTAAGTGACTAACATAGTAATAAAGTGAATCTGGCTTGTTAAGTGAGTAACATAGTTGTTAAGTGAATCTATGCTCTATGTCAAAATGTTGCAAAATGTGATCACATGACCCCAGGACACTGCAACTGTCATAAAAATGAGTCAGTTGCCAAGCATTTGAATTTTGATCATGTGACCCTGGGCATGCTGCAACAGTCATAAGTGTGAAAAATGGTCATAAGTCACTTTTTTCAGTGCCGTTGTAACTTCAAACGGTCACTAAATAAATGGTTGTAAAGCAAGGATTACCTGTATATATTTTTAAATATAAGGAAAGATTTAAAAGTCCTGAGTGAACAAAGTCTGTATTTTTTCCACTTTTCAAAATCGCACATTTTTCTTACAGCATTGTCCCTGCAGTGAGGATGTCTAATCACAACATGACTGCCATTCTTAAAACACCCATTTCACTGAAGCGCAAACTGATGAAACTAAAAATGGACAAAGATGAGACCCTAAGACAAAACGGGGACCAGATTTGTGTCACAAAACAAATTCACTGAATGGTCTTGTTCTGTCAATATATAATGTTGAAAAATGCCTTCTCCTCATGGCAAAAAGATTACAAAGATCCAGGAGCAGGGGGAAAACTAATTAAGGTAGAATTTAAGATGGTGGTGGTGGGGGAATCTAAATGCATTTTGAATAGTGATGAAAGAATCAAAGTTATTCTCATTTTAATCCAGAGAAAAACCCCTTTTTAGAGAATCCAGATATAAAAAACTTCTATGAATATCTATGTCTTCTTTTTCTTGTACTTTTTAAAAATAGTCCTACCTTTGTACCACCTTCCACTTCTCTGAAGGATGCTGCAAATAAAATGGAAACTAAAAAAAAAGACACTTGCCTGTAATAATTACCAATCTACCACTGGCATGGTTCTTTGAACTGGGAACCCATGAAAGCCATTTTCCCCTTGTTATTCCTTTCACACTTGCTAAAGAAATCTACAGCACCCCCCATTCAGTACTTAAGTACACTTTATTGTTGTCGCAAATTAGCCATATTAGAGGAAAAGTGGATTGGGAGGACAAAAAGGGACCTCCGGAGGCGGTGGCCATGACTGCTGTAGAGAATAATGGATGACTGCATTTAAGAGACAAGTCTAAGGTAAGATTGGTTTCCTTACAGCTTCTTAAACTACTGGATGCTGCTAAATCAGTATATTATCAGAATATTCATGCCATTGTATTACGGTATGTTATGGCTGCATTCAGCCAATCAGGCAGCACCACAGTTTTTTCCTGAACCATTCTTCATTTTTTTTTTTTACCCTGCAGGATTTTTTCCAGCCTGCCCCCAGATTAGGAGGCACAATGCCACAGAATGTCACATTTGAGGCATTCATTGTCCCAAAGAAAGAAAGAAAAAAAATTGCCCTGCGTTTTACTTTTTTACTTTCTTGATTGTGTAGCAGGCCTTCAGCTCTTCAAGATGACTCGTGTTTTGCAAGATTGGTCAGGTGTTATCTCTATAATATAAGGAGTTCTTACAAAGAGCTGTTTGTCTATCTAACTCTTTCTCTATCTCCCTTTGATCATTGAAGGGAGCAGGATAAGAACTGCCCTAAAGCCCTACTCCTTTCAGAAAGAAAATTGGCATGGGGCATCTTCTCTTTCTCCTATAATCTCTTGTATTCTCTCAATCATCTCAGTACTCCTCCAGACTAGAGTTTCAATCTGGGTATCATGTGTGGTGGAAGAAGAAGAATGAAAAAAAATAAAAGGATATCCTAGTGACTCATCTGTACCCAGGTAGGCCTTGACTTACAACCACAATTGAGCCCAAAATTTATGTTGTTAAATGAGTTTTGCCCCATTTTTACGACATTTCTTGCCACATTTGTTAAGTCAATCATGGCGGTTGATAAGTTAGTAACCTGGTTGTTAAGTAAATCTGGTTTCCCCATTGACTTTGCTTGTCAGAAGGTTGCTTTGACTGAAAACTAGATTTTGTAAGTACATGGTGGAATGTGCAATTTTCCTGGGAATTTTATATTAAGAAAATATGAAAGTGATCACATGACCCCAGGACACTGCAATGGTCATAAGTATGAACCAGTTGCCAGCCATCTGAATTTTGATCATGTGAGCATAAGGATGCTACAACAGTCGTCAACATGGCAGTGGTAGGTCTTATTCGGGACGACAGTGAAGATGCTTATAGGGAAGAGGTGAAGGCTCTGGTGGACTGGTACAATAAAAGTAACCTGGTTCTAAATGTTAATTTTAAAAAAGGAGATCATTGTAGATTTTAGAAAGAGCCATCATGGTCATACTCCACTCAGTATCAAGGATGCAGCTGTAGAGGTGGTCAACAGTATTAAATATCTGGGGGTGCAGATAACTAACAATCTGAACTGGTCTCTCCACAGATCATCCTTAGTGAAGTATGCAAACCAGCATCTGCATTTCCTGCATCGTATGAGGAGAGCACATCTTTCTCCTTCTATCGTGGCCACTTTTTACAGAGGCACAGTTGAGAGTGTTTTGCATCACTGTTTGGTTTGGTGGCAACAGTGCCTCAGATAGAAAGTCCATTCAGAGAGTGGTAAGGACAGCCGAGAAGATTATAGGAAGCTCACTTCAGGATACTGGTTATAAGTGCTATGTGCTTAGAGCTCAAAGCATTGTTACACACCCACTTCACTGTCTGTTTCTGTTGCTCCCCTCTGGGAGGAGGTTTCGAAGTATTTCTAGCAGGACTACTAGATTCTGTAACAGCTTTGTTCCCTATGCCATCCATCTGGCAATCTTGCAAGATTTGTTTCTCTCACCATGTACATGTATACATCCGAACTAGACTGTGTTGTTTCTCTGTGTCATATATGTGGGTATATGCATAATTCTGTATTTATTTGTTTGTTTGTTTATTTAGTCGTGTTTATGTATTGTATATTAGAGGTGGAGACCTTTTGAAAGCTGTCTGCAATGAAATTTCATTTTAATGTATGCCAATTAGTATACATTCAAAGTGACAATAAAAGTTGTTCAAAAGAGAACTGTGAAAAATAAGTCACATAAGTGTCATAAGTCACTTTTTTCAGTGCCATTGTAACTTTGAACTGTTATAAGTCGAGGTCTACCTGTATTTACTTTTTATACACATTTCTTCTGTTAAAAGTTAAAAGGCCTCTGATCTGCCCCCCTCCTTTTGGCACCTCACTGGCTCCATGGGAAGACAGGAATTACCTCAGGATAAAGGAAGTTGCCAGAGGTGGACTTTACATATCTGAGGGCAAAAGGTACTCTATTTTTTCCAGATTTCACATAGGATTAAAGCCCAAAGCAGGAGCATCCGAAACTGCATAGGAGGGACATTTCATGTATACAACCCACACCCTCCCTTCTCACACCAAAAACCAGCCCCCTTATAAAACCAAGTCCCTGGACCCCATTTTCTTTGTAGTCTACCTTCGAGAACAGAACCTTTTGTCCTTGAGAATAAAATCTCCTTTGCACAGTATGTCTGGATTTCTTCTTCTTCTTCTTCTTCTTCTTCTTCTTCTTCTTCTTCTTCTTCTTCTTCTTCTTCTTCTTCTTCTTCTTCTTCTTCTTCTTCTTCTTCTTCTTCTTCTTCTTCTTCTTCTTCTTCTTCTTCTTCTTCTTCTTCTTCTTCTTCTTCTTTTTTTTGGTTCTTGCATCATCCCAGCCCGTGAAACCCCCAAATTATTCTTCTAACACTTCAGGTATGTTAAAGTATGGATTGACATTCAAAAACACAGTCACCAAAACATGAATTTGATGCTGATCCAAATTAATAGAAAGCACTTGTGACCCCCCCTCCCAAAGATGAATTATTTGCAAACAAGTTCCTTTCTCCTCTAGGACAGAATGGGCCTTCTAAAACAGCACCCACCAACCTTTTGGGCACCAGGGACTGATTCCATGAAGAGAGGTTTTTCCACAGACCGGAGGGGGGCGTGTGGTTTTGTGTGCTGCCTGCATCATGCAGATGGGGTTCACTTGTTTGCGTGGCCTGGTTTCTGGCATGCTGTGGGCCAGTGCTGGTCCACAGACCAGGGGTTTGGGACCCCTGTTCTAGAGGCATCTCATTCCCTTGTGAGGACAATACATCCTGTCATTTGCTGCAATGCATAGACAATTGAGAAGCATCTGTAACAAAACCAAATACTTTTACACAGCAGGACGAAGAAGATCTGAAGATTTTGCTTCTTCTCCTTTGAATCTTTGTTCTTGAAACATGAAAGGAACAATTAAGAAAACAGAATTGTAGATGAAGCAATTAAGCTGTTTTTGTTTTGTTTTGCTTTGCAAAATCTAAGTATGAATAGAGAAGCACAATACATCCTCCAGGATTACCATAGGAAGTACAGCAAAATAAGTTAAAATACAATGAACGCATGTACTAACTACAATGCTCATCAAATAAATGTTTGATCCATTTTGGGATTCACGCTTATTAAGACAAATATTGTCCTATTTTAAAAAGAAAAATGATTGACGCTTTAAGAAATCAACTTTTTTGTTTCACATATTTTATCAATACCTCCCAGATTAAATAAAGTAGTGTTTTGCTTTGATGCCATTCAGGGCCTATTTGGTGCATATAAACTGTTTTTTGAAAATGATACATTAATGAATAAATACTCATACATCAGTATGAATCATATTCTGTAGCTAGATATTTTTGCCTGGAAGAATATGCTATCCTACTCTCACCATTCTAAGTGATTGGTTTTAGAATGTAGATGAGACAGAAAACTCTTGATATTCTGATGTCTATGAATATTCTCAGTCATCCAGGTCATAGTTGTCTCAAAGGTGGGTTTTTTTGAAAAGGTAACTGGACTGATTTTTTGAGGAAGAAGAAGAAAAAAAAATGTTTTGCTTCAAGTATAGCTGATCCTACAACTGAACTGAACTTACAGTATAACTATGACTGTTCCTATAACTGAAGTTGATAACTGATCAGGTATCCAGTATAACTGATGAAGCTTCCTGGATTTTTCTTCTTTTTCCTTAAAAAAATCAGTCCAGATGCTTTTTCAAAAAAAAAAAAAATCCCACTTTTGAGATTCTTAATATCCAACAGAAACTTTATCCTTATCGTTGCCATATGGTTTCTCTGCTTTGAATGTAATGATGGCTACCACTTTCTCAAACCCAGGGACAATGAACTATAGCAATATCCAGGAATTTTCTCTTCCTTGAACATTTGTTTGCAAAGCAGATCAAATGGCATTTTCATTCATACAAAGATCTGTAAAGATTTTTTTTTAACTATCTCTCAACAGAAGAGATTCTTGTTAGAAACAAATATTGGTTCCTTTACTGTTCAAATTACACTCACACTTGCTCATATCATATACAGTACATTGATATCTCTAGTTCTACCTGTTTTTATTTACTATCTCTCAACATTAGAAACAAATGTTGGTTCCTTCATTGTTCAAATTACACTCACGCTTGCTCATGTCATATACTGTACAATACATTGATTTAATTTAACAACAGACTTGATTTTAACTCCAGAAAAACTCAGGCAGGAAACCCACAAATTCTATGGGATGGCTTCCAGGTACTACCGTTCCAACAAGACTTGGCCACTTCCATCTTTCTCATCCCTTCTTTTCCATGAATACTATCGATTCATCCAGTTTCTATGGTACAAATTGTATTCTGAGATCTATCTGAGGTGAGCATTCTTAGAATTCTTTGGTCTGGATTTTTTTTTTCATCTGCTGCATATGCTGAGATCTTCCAGAGCAAACCCTTTTGTCTTTTTTAATGACCAGGCCAAGAGCTCACTCCAACTGCTGGCACTTTTTCATTACAAAGAACTTTCTTGCTTTGAGAGAGATCTGACTTCTATAAGCAGCTTTGAATTGGGATGAAGCTGTAACATCTCTTCCATTCTTTGCAGATTTTGTCTGCAAAGAACAAACTTGCAAAGGTTGGCTTCTCTCTTCTGCTGCCCTTCCTGCTGAGGCCAAAAAAAAGTTGATTTAAGCCTTAATGATAATGCTCTGTTTCTTTCTATAACAGCCTAGAGCCATAGCATAATGGCTTTACAAGGCATTATGCAGGAAGTTAAAGGAAGATGACTGTCAGGCCTGGAAGCCATCTTTTACCTTTTTGTATTCAGGCCTGCCACATTTTCTACTGTGGGAAAATGGGAGGGGGGATTCTATGGAGTAGGTGATATGTAGTAGTCTAAATAACATTCTTTCTGGAAAGTCAAGGCCGCTGTGGCCAGCAGCTGCGAGGAAGTGATGGGGAGGCATCTTCAGTTTTGGATGGTACGTAGTAGCCTAAATAACATTCTTTCCAGAAAGTCAAGGCCGCTGTGGCCGGCAGCTGTGAGGAAGTGATGGGGAGGCATCTTCAATTTTGGATGGTACCTGATTGGATCATGTGATGGACATGTGGGTGCTGGGCAGGGACTTGAACTTTTGTTTAGGTGGGGAAAACCTGGAAGCTTTCAGATTCGGGTTTTCCCAGATGTTGCCAACATGGCATCTCTAATAAATTGGAACTTTGAGGAACTTTTAGCCTCGGAGTCCTGTTTTGTTGGGGGTGTTTATTGGAACGCTGACAATGACATTTGTACCCTTGTACTCTCTAATCACAGAATAACATTTTTTAAAATCTAGATCACTCCAAACAGCATTCGCGCACGAGAAAGGTCCACACTCCTCAGAGAGAACTTTATGCAGCAGAATACAAATATGCAATGATGTTGCTAAACTACACATAAACACATACATAAAAGAACTGAACTAAACATTGAATGCAATTATAAGGCAAAGAGACAAATTCATTTTTTTGCAGCCATTTTTTAAGTTTCTGGGTAGTTCAAGACTGCAGAGAGCATGGAGATCAAATTGACATCTCTGGAAAGATGGAGATGGAATTTTCAGTCCTCCCCTTTAAAAAAAAAATCAAATATGTTAACCCTTTTAGAAACCCAAACACCTAGTTTAGTTTGACCACTCCTAAGGAGGAGGAACCCTAACACTAACCCTTGGGGTGGACAAACTAAATTAGGTGGTTGAGTTTCCAAAGGGTTAACATATTTTTTTTTAAGGGGCAGGACTAAAAAATTCCACTTCCATCTTTCCAGAGATGTCAACCCGAAGTCTACCTAGCAGTCTTTACATACTTTTTCATACTTTGGTTGAAGTAAACTAGGAGTCAATTAAATTTGTTTAAATTAGCACGCAATATGTGTAGGGAAAAATAAAAGTAGGGATTATTCTAGATATTTTAATGAAATAGCTTGTGTGGAATGGCCGATGTATTGAATCTATCTATCTATGTATCAAATGGATACCTATGTGCCCATTTATTTGACTTTTGNACTCCAAGGAGAACGTGAACTGCAATGCATCCAGTCTGAATGGCCATTTATAAGACAGAAACATTTGAGAAGGATCACCTCCCAAAGGAAGACAAGTGGGGTAAAAGAAAATTATTGTGGGATTTAATCGAAATGTGAGAAATCAGGAAAACTGCGAAAAACTAGATTGACAAATGCACACAGAAAGGCTACAAAATCATACTTTCCTCAGCCATCTTGCCACTTTTTTATTTTATCTATGTACTCTACTTATTTATTTTTCCCATTTTTGAACCACCCATCTCCCTCAGAGCTAATACATGAACCACTGCTCCACTAATAAGAATTTCACGTTTTAATTTTCTTTGGCAATCATTTTAAAAGACTTTTCCTTCCATCAGATTGAGAACAAAAATATATAGTACTGTATATAGAAAACTGTTTCCCCACAGCAGTTAAACATTAGAATAGAATAGAATAGAATAGAATAGAATAGAATAGAATAGAATAGAATAGAATAGAATAGAATAGAATAGAATAGAATAGAATAGAATAGAATAGAATAGAATAGAATAGAATTCTTTATTGGCCAAGTGTGATTGGACACACAAGGAATTTGTCTTGGTGCATATGCTCTCAGTGTACATAAAAAGACAAGATACATTCATCAAGAATCATAAGGTACAACACTTAATGATAGTCATATATAGAACTAATTACAAATTAATGCTTCTAATCATATTTAATTGTTCTATTTATTTCTCAGAAATGCCTCTCAAAGCATATTATTTTTATATTCATAAACATAAAAAATGTACATATCTTTCAGATAACCAGTGAGACCCTGGAGAACATCTAGAATGTTTGGTTACCTTTATATTTTTTTTCATACCTTGGTTAAAGTAAACTAGGAATCAGTTAAATTTATTTCTTCTGAATTCAGCCATAGTTTGAAATCTTTTGGTCAAATAAAAATAAAGTAAAATAACCGTGAGAGTATAGTAGTTGGAAAACAGTGGCAGCTTTTACATAATTGGTATATACAAATTATTAACTACTGGTTCAGAGCCTTTTAACCAATGTCACATCTCAGTTTCACTCCATCCCTGCAACAGTGAACACTGTGGGGTAAAAAAAAACCTTTCGAAAGATGCTGAATATTCAAAATGTGAGCTGCATACAGTTATCCAAATCGGCATGTGTTTAAAATGCTGTATTCTCAGGAAGAAATGCTTCAAGTTAGATTGAGGAGTCAGAGTTCAGGTAGAAAGAAAATGTCAGCAAGACAGAGACAGCTTGATGAGGTTAAAGGACACCTCCGTAAATAGCAGTAGATCTCCTCTGTACATCTTGAACTTACATTTTGCAAGTTACAAAGCTACATAGGTGAATTCCTTGAAATTCAAATACCACTCCTCCTCCTTTCCCTGAATTAATTTACTCTGGAATAAAAGCGTCTTCATTCAAGGTTTGGGATCATAATCTACTATTTTGGTCCAGTGCTGGTTGCTAGATAGATGTTCTTCAACTTACCAGTTTAGGGCCCACAATGGATGAATGGCTGCAAAAAACTGATGGAATTAGCAGAGATGGCTAAATTGACTGTTTTGATTACAGAAAAAAACACAAATACCTTTATTTCTACTTGGAAACCACTTCTGGACTTTGTGCTTGAGGTGGGGGAAAAAATGAAACTTTGATTTTGGGTTTTACCAATTAGATTTGTTGTTATAGAAATGGCTAGTTTATATTATTATGAAAAAGTAAAAAGTTGAAGATAGATGTTAATGCCTTATGTTACTGCACCAAGGGAGTCAATGCCTTTTTTTTTCTTTTTCCCTTGCTTTCCCCCACTATCCACTTCCCTTTTTCCTTCCCTAATTTCGCTAATATTTACTTTTGTATTCTCTTTGTATGTTATATTATAAATTAATAAAAAAACTATATTATAAAAAAAAACCTTCAGTTTAGGGCTGAGAGTAATTGGACCAAAGTCATCAAGCTGGCTTCTAGCTTACATGAAATCAGGAGCTTATTCAGTTTCTCTCACTGAGTATCCATAATCCACCAATTTTGATTACTGTTTTCCTACTGACAACTCAACAATTCTATGGTGCCATACTTGTTGAAATCCATGGAACACAAATGATGCCCTGATATACATGTAGAGCCTTTTTGTAATGAGACAGAGACAAAGTCAACAACAGAGTTTTGAATTATAAACACACCTTATACTGATTATAGAGGATATTTGTGATTGTTGTTCTCATTCGTGCAATGGATAATGGTACAAGACATTGACAAGGAGTTTCTTTCCTCTGTTACTAGAGAGATTTTAATATACCAAAATGTCAATTCTTGTATGATGCCTACCTTTCAATATTGTTTTCACTACAAACTATTTGCTCTATGCCTATTTCTAAAAATACTTATCTACAATTTCTATTGAGTCTTCATAAACTCCCTTTTCTCCTTTCCTCTCTTTCTCCTTTTACAGGCAAGCTTGATTTGCTGACATCCGCGTAAGCACCAGATTTAGTTAGCCTGTCCTTGGCTCCCATCTCAGCTATGGATCATGTGGGAAACATCTCAGCCCATGTGTTTTCCTGAAAATAAGTCCTATTCTGAAAATAAGCCCTAGCATGTTTTTTATGTGTGCACATAATATAATATAAGCCTTACCCCCAAAATAAGCCATACTTAGGAGCCTGCGTAGCTGGCCGCCCACCCATTCCATCTGGTTGCTTGTGGTACTGTGGCCACGAGGCAAGGTGGGAGGATGGAGCTGCCCCACATGCCCCGCACTGGCTTACCTTGGCCCCCACAGCCTAGCCTTCCACGCCCTGACACCTGCCTCACAGAGGCAGCACTGGCAACCATGTGCAGCAACAGCCCACATGGCCGCTGGCCCATTTCTTCTGCTTGCTTGTGGCCTCAATGGAGTAGGAGGCCAAGTGGTGTGCTGGTGCCTCAGCTACAAGGTGAGGCAGGTGTTGGGGCATGGTTGGCCTGGCTGCAGGGGCCCTGGGGTAAGCCAGTGTGCAGCATGTGGGGCAGCTGCACCCACCCCCACCTCGCTTCGTGGCCACAACACTGGCACATTGCTCACCCTCCTGCTCTGTTGCAGCCGCGAGCAAGCAGAAGAAGTGGGCCGGTGGCCATGTGGGATCCTGTTGGACAGAGATGATGCAGCTGCTGCCTCATGAGGCGAGGCAGGCATCACAGCATGGGTGGCCTGGCTGTGGGGGCCCTGAGGTAAGCCAGTGTGGGGCGCATGGGGCAGCTCTACCCCCTGCCTCGTGGTGGTGGAACTGGTGCACCACACGGCCTCCTGCACCACCACGAGCAAGCAGAAGAAGTGGACCACCTGTACATTGGGGGGGGGATAAGACACCCCCCAAAAATAAGCCCTAGTGCTTATTTTGGGGCCCAAAAGAAAATAAGACTTATTTTTGGGGAAACATGGGTAGTTATAGCTATTTCTGAACTAAATTTTAGCCACCCTTTAGCTACCATGGATTTCACTGGTTTGATTGCTGGCTGGTATTTTAATATATCCAGCCCAGTTTGGTTGCTGCCATCCTGAACTGCTGCAGAGACTTTAGTATCCCACAGTCCTTCAGTCTTTGGGAAGCGAAAGAGATGCCTTCATTTGCCAGTCAGATTTTGATTGTTGATATTTCAGGAGAAGTTGCCACAGCTGCTGGACTGGGGCATTCTATTTATGCATCTGAATTCCCCACCTACTTTTCTCGTGCCAGCAGTTACAACTTACAACCACAATTGACCCCAAAATTTATGTTGCTAAGTGAGAAATTTGTTAAGTGAGTTTTGCCCCATTTTATGACTTTTCTTGCCACGCTTGTTAAGTGAATGACTGCAGTTGTTAAGTTAGTAACATGGTTGTTAAGTGAATCTGGCTTCCCCGTTGACTTTGCTTGTCAGAAGGCTGCAAAAGGGGATCACATGACCCAGGGACACTGCAACTGTCATAAATATGAGTCAGTTGTCAAGCATCCGAATATAAACCATGTGACCATGGAGATTCTGCAATGGTCAGAAGTGTGAAAAATAAGTCACCTTTTTCAGTGCTGTTGTAACTTCTAACTGTCACTCAGCAAACTGTTGTAAGTCAAGGACTACCTGTACCAGGGGTGGGTTCCAATTTTTTTTACTATCACTCTGTGGGCATGGCTTAATTTTGTGGGTGTGGCTTAATTTTGTGGGAGTGGCTTGACGGTCATGTGACCGGGTGGGAGTGGCTTGGCAGTCATGTGACTGGGTGGGGGTGGCTTGGTGATCATGTGACTGGGTGGTCATGTGACTGGGTGGTCGTGGCCAACTTGACGTCACTCACGTCAAAGGTTAGGGTTCGGGTGCCTGGCCTGTCCTCACCTCAAAGGCCTCAACGAGATACAATTTTCCTATTTACTACTACTGAACATCCAAAATATACTATTTAATCCTATGTATATATGCCATATGTGTACATACATATTACACACAGGCACACAATAATATACATTATCTACTATATATACTGTATGTGTATGTACACACACACACACACACAGCTCTTCTAAAACTATACACATTCAACCTCACTTACGGCATTTGGAAACACACCCAGAGTCCACTTTCTGCCACACAT
>QLTV01003973.1:405506-417159 GCA_003457575.1 Thermophis baileyi
CTTCCGCTTTCTCTCCCTCTCTTCCTTTCTCTCTTTCTCTCTCTCTCACTCTCACACACTTCCTCTTCCTTTCTTTCTCTCTCTCTCTCTCACACACATACACTCTTCCTCTTTCTTCCTCTCTCTCTCTCTCTCTCTCTCACACACACACACACACACAACTTCCTTTCTTCCTCTTCCTCTCTTTTTGTAGTTCTGCTGCACGGACGCGCCCGGTGGCAGCAGCGGCGGTGGGGGCAGAGTTTGCCTGGGCTCTCCAGGCGCGCGGGGGAGTTTTCCAGTGCGGCGCAGTTTCAGGATGGTGGAGAGCCAGCGGCAGTGGCACAGATTGCTTGGGAGAGGCCAAGGAAGCTCTCCGCTATCCCGGAACCGTGCCGTGAGTCAGCGGCGGTTTACTGTTGAGGCTTCGAGCCTCAGCGCACCGAGCCAGAAGGGAGGCAGGTGGGCAGGAAGGGCCACGGCCCCGAGCCTCAACAGGTAACCCGCCGCTGCCTCAGTGCCTGCCGGGAGCATCTTCTTCCACTGGCCTGGCATACCAAACTTTTTCTGGCAGCGGGAAGCAGCCTGAGAGCCGGGGCGGGTGCCCCACATGTTCTGTAGCCGAGCCAAGCCCCACGCGCCTCTCTGCCTCCCACCTCACCTGCCTCCTCCTCCTGCCAGGCAGGGAGGGAGGGCAGCGAGAGGGACAGCCGCTTCCAAGTGCAGGCCTAGCCCTTTCCCCGACAGAGGCAGCTCGCGGCTGTGAAGGACCCTCACCGCCCGCCCTCATGGAGCACCACAGCCGCGTTTCACTTTCTTCCTTCTGCCGCCACCCCTCTTAGCCCCAACGCAGCAGCTGCATCTCCCCCAAGGACTGGGGGAGGCCTGGCCAGAAGCAGCGCTTCTCCTGTCATGGCTGTACTTTTTTCCTCTGCCGCTTTTGCCGGTGGAGGGTGAAAAGCGAGCTCCAGGCAGTGGCAGGCAGCGCTGCCAGGCCTCTTGGACCGTCGCCCGCCATTGCCTGGAGCTTGCTTTTCAAAACCCCCACCCACCCAAACCCATGCAGGGAAACTCCCCAGGAGTTCCAGGACACCCCACCACCGCCCCTCTCGGCCCCAGCATAGCAGCTGCATCTCCTGTCAATGCAAGGGCTGCTAGCTCCCTTCCCCGCGGCCGGGCGGCCCCGACATTCTTGCCTACCTTCGATCCTGATGGGAGCTCTAGCTGCAGTGTTGGCTGAAGGAAAGTCCCAGAGCGGAGGCAGCAGCGCTCCAGGAGGGCCGACCTCGCATGCGCATGCGCAGAAGAAAAACCCGGGGAAAAATAAAAAAAAATTCAAAAAAATAGATGGCGGCGCCCACGGACCAGCACCGACAGATCCGGTTCGGTGACGTCATCGTGACGTCACCAGTGGGCCGCTACCGGTTCAGGAGAACCGGTCCAAACCGGGAGGAACCCACCCCTGATCTGTACTCACTGCATGCTGCACCAAGCCAGCTGATGTTCTCTTGGGGTTCTTCATCTCTCCTCCACAGCCTTCCATTTCTCAATATCTACATTACTGCAAACTACAAGACTGCAATGTTCCTTCTTGATATACACACCACACTCAAATGCAAAGGTGCACAGGTGTAGTCCAGCTCCTCATGTTACTTAAAATCATGGCGGTGCTGATGGAGCTGGGGACAAGGGAGAATTTTTTAAAAAATAAGGTAGGTCTTATATTAATTGGTGTAAGGCTTTCCTTCCACACCCTACCAATTCCCCCCCCCCCCGGTAAATGACTGAAGTTACAAAGGGAAGAGTAAAAAATGACCATTTTGAGAAATTACAGGACATAGAAAAGATCAAAAGCAGGCATTATATTGTTATCTTTCAAAGAACATAGGAGGATATAAAATTCTAATACATCATTCTAGTGACAAAGATTGTTACAAGGACAGAAAAATAGCACAGCATAAATCCAATCTTGCAGGTGTGGTTGTAACAAGAGCAAGCTATGAATGGTACAAATGTAATCCACTTTTGTTGCCGCTTCAAGAGTATAACCCTGTAGTTAACATCTGAAAATTTTTTCTAGGAGAATAAAGAGTTGTTGTTTTTTCTTTCTTTCTTTTAATAATGTTTGAAGGAGAAAACATGAACATGGAAAATTACCAAAACTCAAAATGAAGGTCTTCTGATGATAATGGATATGGGAACTTTTGAACCTCTTGAACTGGAATGAAAAGTTAAGTATTATAGCACTTGAAAGAGTTCAACAGTTTCCCCAAACTTTATCAGAAGTTGGTCTCCTATCATTTGTGTAGACAAAATTAACATTTTTTCAGCCTAAGAATAGTTTGTTACTATAATTTGTAATTTGATGTTACCCCCCCACACACACACACCTATGTTAAATTGTATAATAAAATGGACTTTGCCATATACTACGGTAAGCTGTATGTAATTATATTAACGACTTCAGTACGTATGCTTGATTTAACAGTTTTCAAGAGCTTGTTAACCTTTCTGATAAGATTTCTGCTATCAATTATATCTAACAAGAATTTTTTGTTCCTTTTTTTCATTAACTATAATTTATTTTAGGTACACTTGTAATTGTATAACCTCAGGCACTAACATAATACTGTGAAGGAGTTTAAATTGTGCTTTATTTTTGTTCTTTTAAGGAAATCATTTGGCTTCTTTTGTCACACCAATCAGTGTAACTGTTGCTGTACCCCCCCCTTTTTTTTAATGTTCATGTCTGAATTGTGCCTTTTCATTTTAAAAACCTATTTTAATTCTTAGGATCATTCTTGGGAAACTACAACCATGAAAAGCAAAAATTATGGATGTCCAGCAAAAGAGGGTTTGGAAACCATGTTAAAAAACCTCCTGACCAGAGATACTGCATGTCCTCTAACTGAAGGCCCGACCTTGTGGGACACTGTGATCATTTTTAAACAGGACTGTTCCAGATGTCCATTGGGAGTTGAGTGCTGTAGAGCCATTTTATTAAAGATTCATGTGATACCTCAAAACAATTCTTGTCATGAATCTGGCTGTGACGTTTTGGACTACTTGAGAACTTTTCAAAGAGATTTTATTGGCAGGCTGTCATGCAGATTGGGCCACATAAATGATCACTTAGGCTGAAAATTTTCTTCGTATACTTTTCACCATTCCAATTCATCTGGACAAATCTGTGCAGATGTAATGGGGACAGAGAAGAACTATTTTTAGCCCATGTTGTACATGTCACTCTTAACCATCATCTCCTCATCTTCTTTTGGGGAGTGCCCTTGAATAACCAGGGAACCAATTTGCCTCTACGTAGTTGGAAAGAGCGCTCAAAAGGAGCATGTCATTTATCCAAATCCTTTCCCCATTCCAAAAATCAATGTGGGCTTCAGTGTTGTCTATCAAGGCCACCACCGTGAAAAGCCACCAAGAAACCTTTCAGATCCATCTGCTTTCTCAGAAAGATCATTTTAATTACTCCTTTGCAGATGTACCAACTCCCAAGAAGCAGGATTGTTACAGATGGGAATCTTTCATAACAAATCAGCAATGGGAACTTCCTCCCCATTTTGGTTACCATCATGCCATCCATTACACAAACCCAAATTCAGAACCAATAAGTGCCATGATTGGGTCAGATACCATTTGTGACAGACCAACGATCTATGGGCCCCCTGTGTATGCTACAAGGAAACCTATATTGTGTGACCTGAACTCAATTCACATTGTATTTATTTTAGTCTTCAGTAGCTGTAGTAAGCTTCCATTTTATGCATACAACTTTTTTGTGCAATCTTAAACATGCCTGTCTGAGTAAGTCCCACTGAATTTGATGGGATTTCTTTACAGGTAATTTGAGGACTGTGATTAGAGTAAAAGTCTTGCTAAATTTCTGAAACCATGTCTTATTAGAAAGCTGGTTATGTTTTAATCACTAACCACTGAACTTTTGGTTGGAACACCATTTGCATGATGATATCTCAATAAGCAATAATACAGCTGTGTAATTTTAATTCCACATGCATGTGTGAGTTTTACCATCTCACCCATCTTAACTAACCCTCCTGTAGCTTGGAGCTAATGATCTGGAACAAATATCATTTTCATATATTCTTTATGTAAAAGTCCCAGGAAAATTGCATATTCCACCATGTACTTCATGAAATCCAGTTTTCAGTCAAAGCAGACTTTTCTCCACATAAAGCAAGTTAAGGTAAAGAAAAGACTGAAATATATTGCAGGCATATACAGTATATATATTTTTCACAGCAGCTCTTCCTTAGATATTCTTTTGAAAAATTGCCCCAAAGTTTCCCTGAATCTGTTGTGACCTACATTTAAAAAGGGTCCAATTTGGACTGCATGGTTGTGGATATCTTGATTTGTTTACCCCCTCCCTGTGGATCCCCATCCATGAAGAAACTCTTCAATTTCTTCTCTAATTCCTATCCAAATCTCTTCAACCAAGCCTGCTATTAACTCTCCAACCCACAGGGAGCACTAAGCAGCATTTCTCTGCACCCAATTCCCAAGGCACTTCCAGTAGTGAACAAACAATGCAATTTTACTCCATTGCTAAAATTCGGAACAGCATTAGTTTGCTCCTTACTTTGAATCAATAGCCCGCTTTTTTTAGCCATTTGCAGGAATCACCTGGTGCAACAATAACCATTGAATTCAATGGCTTGGACTCTTGAGTATCTGGAGAATTATTCAGCATTTCACTTACCCATTCCAGCAATTTCCTTAAAGGGCCAAGTACTTTCAACCCAACTTGAGTGGATGTGGATATTGCCTCTGAAGGACCATGTTGATCGTCCTTCCTTGGTTCTGGGGGGAGAAAACTTAATCCCCTCAGAACGGGTTCGCAATTTGGGTGTCCTCCTAGACTCACAGCTAAGATTAGATCAACACCTGACAGCTGTGGCTAGGGGGACCTTTGCCCAGGTTCGCCTTGTGCACCAACTGCGGCCCTACTTGGATCAGGAGGCTCTGCTCACGGTCACTCATGCCCTTATCACCTCACGACTTGACTATTGCAATGCGCTCTACATGGCGCTACCCTTAAAAAGTGTCCGGAGACTACAGTTAGTCCAAAATGCAGCTTCTTTAGCACTACCCTTGAAGCGTTGCCGGAGACTACAGTTAGTCCAGAATGCAGCTGCGCGAGCAGTTGTGGGTGTGCCAAGGTACACCCACACGAGTTCCATCCTTCGCGAGCTGCACTGGCTGCCAATTGCGCTCCGGTCACAATTTAAGGTGTTGGTTGTTACCTTTAAAGCCCTACATGGCTCAGGACCAGTTTATCTGCATGACCGCCTTCTCCCACACTCCTCCCAATGACCAGTGAGGTCGCACAGGGTCGGCCTTCTTCAGGTCCCGTCAGCCAGACAGTGTCGGCTGGCGGGTCCGCGGGGGAGGGCCTTCTCTGTAGCCGCACCGACTCTATGGAACCAACTTCCCCCCGAGATCCGTACTACCCCCACCTTACTGGCTTTCCGCAAAGCCGTTAAGACCTGGCTTTTCCGGCAGGCCTGGGGCCAATAACCGATGGATTGGCCCATGTATGTATGTGTAAATGTTTTATTGATATATTTTTAAACTGTACTTAATCATGTTTTTTTTATTGGTGTCTTTTTATTCATATGTTGTGAGCCGCCCAGAGTCCTTCAGGAGTTGGGCGGTATACAAATTTTATTAAATAAATAAATAAATAAATAAATAAATAAATAAACTCTTCCCTTGGCAAGAATTTCTACCTTGCAGAAAGTCTTACTCTGGCAACTTGCTGCTTCCTGGACATCCTTTCCTGCTCCTCCAATTTACTCAACTTCTTGTCTCTGCCAAAGCTGATCTGCTCCCAATACTCCTTGTTGGCATCATTGACACCACTTGGTAAAACAATTTACATCCAAGCTTGTAACAGGTCATGAGGAATGTGTTCTTCCTTTACCTCTTACTCACAGATGACTTCTGTTATCTTTCTTCCTATTGGAAAGCTTTCTCACCATTTTAACTCCTCATTAAGCTAAACCACTACTGTTTGCCCCCCACCCCAGCCATTTCTTCCAAGTTTGGTCGCATTGAACAATGCCTGTTTCCATTGACCAAAGTCTCTAAGTTTGTGCTCTCTGTGTGTCTCAATCTGCCATTGCACCCCACAGTTCCACACTTTTTATATTATTTGCAAAGGCTAAGTTGTCTTTCTTCTTCTCAGGTGTTCACGGTGGTTTTCTCGCTCCTTTATTCCAACCACTTTCTAGATTGTCCTTTATCTACTAAGAAGCTGCTTATTGCATCCACAACTCCAGTTACCTATATTTCCTCCTTGTTTAAATTTGCAGCAAATCTATCTTTTCTATCTCCTGTGAATGTTCAAAGCTATGAACCTCTATGTCTAGCACTCAAGTTATTTTCTTGATTCTAGGGGCAAATCTTTACCAGTTTACATCAACTTCACTCACTTCCCCAACTTTTGGGTTTTACATTAATTTTCTTCAAGCAGAAGACCAAGAAAGTTTTGCTTTTATTTGTTTTCCCCTATCCCTTCTTTTAGTACAGTTTATTTACTTGGAAGAGGCAGTAACCTGGTGTTGTATGTCCAGAATTTAATAAAAGCTGGATTCATATGGCGTGCTATTTCTCATTGTATTCTACAGAAACATATTCATTTTTAAAAAAATCTGTTCCTGTTATTAATTTGTCATTTTCTATACTCGGTATGCTCTTTCAAAGGTATTAGATTACAAAACATGCAAATAAAATTGAAAAGTGTGAATGCTAATGAAGTCTATTAGCCTGGGTGTTGATACATATCATCTGGTTACATATATTCTGGTCCACTGCTTTATTTCTGGATCAATCCAACATCAGGAACATCAATACTGATTGATAAATAACCACCTTAGTGCACCTGCAGAAAATTGACAGGTTTTTAGCAATTAATATAGTTCATTTCCCTTCTGTTACCTTCCTCTTCCTTTTGTATATTCCAGTGTGGTTTTCAAGAAGTCTTTAGGTAATCTCTCAGCTGCCCCTTCAATCAATTTCAGTTCTATTATTTTTAATAGGCCATGGCTCTACATAATAATGGGCCAATATTGCTTTGTTTTTAAGCTAGTTCACATTATTTTAATAGGATATCTGTACAGATTCAAAAATAAAACTGGCATGGTTATTGATATCCCATAAACACAGTTATAGATGACTATGGGACAGCTGGAATGGGTTCAGGACTGCTGGCATAGCAACTATACTTGGATAAGTTCAAAATGAGCAATAATTGAAACAGGACTGGTGGTGAGAATTCCCAAGATGCACAGTAGCAAAAAAATAGAAATGAGGTCTGAGTTCCAGAAGATGATGACTGCATGAATAGCACTCAATGTGTTTTGTCCCATATGAAGTCACTCATCTTCAGAATTCTATTCTCCAGCAATAGAATTGTTACACCCATTTGCACTGCTACACATCCACATCCATTTGCACTACTTAGGTGACCCTGAGGACACAGATAAACCTCCAAGTGGCCTCAATGACTCTCTAAAAGCATGCAAATGACCAGCTGTCTGCAAGGAATATAAATCCTTCCATTCTCCACCATCCAGTCAGAGCTGAAGAAGTTTCTTGGATGAAAAGCGAAACGTCTTCAAAGAAAAAACAAGGAAGTCCCATTGCCTCTTGAAAAAGCACCTTTGGGACAACCATGACCTGGATGACTGAGAATCTCCATAGATATATTCTCTAGCAAATATCCTAGGGACCTGAAATGTACCTGGTTTAGAATCACCGATTCTTTACCATTATGATCCCTTTGTTTTCATATTTTTCTTTAAAAACTTTGTGATTCTTTGCAACGTTTTTAAACTCTTACTTTGCAAGTGTGTGACATGAGGGTATTTATTTTCTATTTTTGGACAGTTTTGTTAAACATACGAGTCTGTTCATTGGGAGTCGTTCTTGAATCCATAGGCAAGCTGAAGTCTTCTCCCTCAGGCTGTGACCCAGATGGTAAGGTCTGAATATAAATATCATGCATTTACAGAATCAGACATGGAAAATGAATACTATAAAATTGCCCACCTGTCAGATCTCCATCCTAGCCTGCTAAGCTCTTGATTGAAAATGATTACAGTTTTAGATCCCCATGGATCCTTCATCTGTAGTCCAAGCTTCCCTCCTGAATATTTTCTGCTACATACTTATGCTGTGTCATTTGTAATGAAACTCGCAGGTACTTTTTAAAACTAAGGTGAACTCATAATTTCCATAAAAGTATAAATGTTGTTATTTCATTCTTTCTACAGCTTAATTCCTTTGAAAATTACCAAACTCTGTATCTTCTCCTCCAAAGGGTATGAAATGTCCTTTTATTTCAATGTATATTTATTTTCAGTATATGTTTTTGGAATCTGACCATTCAAAATTGGGTTTTCATAGTTTCAGGCTTCCTGTCCTCCAGAAGGAGGCAGAAACATTTGGTGGAAAACTTTTTCAGGAGGCAACTGGACTTTCTTGTGTTTGTTTGTTTGTTTGTTTGTTTAGTCAAACACGTATTAGATAGTACATATGAGTATAAACATGAATTGAATACATGAAATATATACAAATAAAAATAAAAGGGTACATTAGGACAGGGACAGTGGGCACGCTGGTGTGCTTATGCATGCCCCTTACAGACCTCTTAAGAATGGGGTGAGGTCAACAGTAGACAGTCTAAGGTTAAAGTTTTGGGGGTTTGGGGATGAAACCACAGAGTCGGGTAGTGTATTCCAGGCATTGACCACTCTGTTGCTGAAGTTGTATTTTCTGCAATCGAGTTTGGAGCGGTTCACTTTAAGTTTGTAACTATTGTGTGCTCGTGTATTGTTGTGGTTGAAGCTGAAGTAGTCATTGACAGGTAGGACATTGTAGCAGATAATTTTATGAACTACGCTTGTAAGTTGTAGATTACATGATAATTTTTTTTCTGAAACCAAATTGTTTGTTAGTGAGTAGGTTGTTTGTTTCTAAGTGGAGGGTAATGGATTGGTTAATGATTGATTCCATGACTTTGCAGGTGATGCAGCATAAAGAGATTGGTCTGTAATTTTCAACTAGGCTGGGGTCTCCCTTTTTGAAGATAGGGATGACTGTGGTTAGTGACCATAGGTTGGGTAGGGAGCTGGTCCTGAAAGATTTTTCAAAGATTATGCTTAGTGGTACTGCTATAGCAGTGGAAAGCTTTTTTAAGAAGTATGCACATAGTCCATCAGGTCCGATAGATAGAGATGGTTTTAGGCTGTGTAGTGCCTTTTCAATGTTATCTTCTGTGAAATCTATTTGTGTTAGATTGTTGTGATTATTTGTGGTACGACTAGGGAATGTTGGGCATGAGCCATTGCTGTTTACAAAGACTGAGCCAAAGAATGTGTTAAAGAGGTTGGCTTTAACTACTTCATCATTACATTCTTTACCGTTAGGTCCTTTTAGGGGTGGGATGGATCTCAAATCTTTAAGTCTGTTGTTTACAAAATTATAGAAGGCGCAATTGGATTTCGTGCGCAGAAGGTTTTCCTCTTGTTTGATGTGATAACTGGTGCATTCAGTCTTTATTTGGTGGCATATATTTTTGTAGTGGCTTTTAAAGTTCGCTACATAGCCAGTTTTGTTTTTTCGCCAAAGAGATTTTTTTTTGGGGGGGGGGGGGTTGGACGTTTCACTTCTCATCCAAGAAGCTTCTTCAGCTCTGACAGGATAGTGGGGAACGGAAGGATTTATATTCCTTGCAGACAGCTGGTAATCTGCATCCTTTTAGAGGGTCGTTGAAGCGCTTGGAGGTTTATCTGTGTCCTCGGGGTCACCTGAGTGGTGCTCCTGGTTTCTGTAGAAATCCATTCCTACTCCCACACCATTCAAAGGGTGTTCATCCCAAATTGTATAGCTAAAACTCTGTAGAGATTCTCAGTCATCCAGGTCATGGTTGTCCCAAAGATGCTTTTTTGAAAAAAGCACCTTTGGGACAACCATGACCTAGATGAATGAGAATCTCTACAGACATTTGGTGGGAAAATATTATTTCTTGAGTTTTCTTATTGGGAATCTGCTTCTTAATTACTATATGCTCCATCAATTTGGTTTCAGCTATGAGTTTGAACATCCCAGTTAGAGAAAGTCAACCACATGTTTAGATGGAGTTGGCATTTTATCCACCTATCAAGTCGTTTCCAGGTCTCTAGGATAGGCAAATGTTTGATGGTGTTTTTGATGATAAAATGTTTACAATTATATTGGCAGACACATTAAAAATATCATATTGGGCTTTGTTCAATGCCAGACAGCAGTTTGAAAGTTGTTGGTAAGCAGGTAATTGACCTGTAACTACCTGATGGTACCCTGACATGTTGCTGTTGGATATTCATTGTCAGTAAGGTTCTCCTGGATGGTAACCAATTACACTTCCTGCCAGTATGTCATAAATTGCTTGGCAATGAGTGGGTGTTTCAACTAAAAACCATGCATTTCATCTTCACCTATTTTGATCAATAGGTGACCTATTGTTCTCAGTCTTTCTTGCCATTTTCTCCACATTTCTGCTGTTATTACAAGTTCTTTCATTTCAACTTCTTTTTTATTCTTAGCCACCTCCTTTATCCAAGCTGCATTTTTTAGAATAAACCACTTCACAATGCCAAAACATTAGTTATTATTTTTAAAATACTACCATTTGCCATTTATCTTGTGTCTCCATTCAGGAAATCATTCAGATAAATTCTTCATGTAAATTAGCTAAAGTGTCTGAATGAAAATAATTAACTCAGTTCCTTCTAAATGGCTTGATTTGGTGTGCGAGTATCAAGTGATAATAACATTTTGGATGATTAAACCGTTTTGTTTCACTGTTCTGTAATTGGGTTTCAAGCTGAAACAAACTATTTGATATTTCAAACTCAAGGGAATATATTCATTTTCACAGCAATGATTGCAGATATTATAGGCGTTTTCTAAAAAAGAGAAACAAGAAAACATTGAATTTCTTTTTAAAACAGAATTTTAAAGTAACTCACTTCTAGAGCTGTGGATAAGAAAGGTTTTGGGAATGGGTACAATGCATATGACAGTTGTTAACAATTTTTTTAAGTTGACACAGAATCATGAAAAAAAAACCACTGGATTTAAAGATCCAATTTAAAGATTTAAAGATGTGTAAATTCACCTATCTCTCTGAATCATATTTTCTTTACTGAATCCAGATGGGTTATAAGCTTACTACTCAACACCCCTCTACATGCTTATTTCTCTGAAGTTGGAAATATTTCAGTCTTGAAGCTTGGTCTCCCTGAATAAATCATCTGTTTCAACAGTAGTAGGGTTTGTTTGTTTTTCAATTTCCCAAAGTTTCACAAAAGGAAGAATTACTGTTTGGATTTGCAAATCTCTCTTAGACATGGACCTCAGATCAAATCAACTAGTCTCTGATTTATCAAAGTTGAATTGTTTGTTTACTGAATTACTATTTTTTTTCCCTCCTGGGCATCCATCTGAACATGTGAGAGCTTGAAATTGCTGCTATATTCTTGAAGAATTTTAAAACACTGGAGAGAAAGAGAGAGAGAGAGAGAGAGAGAGAGAGAGAGAGAGTGAGTAATGGAATGGAATGGAACGGAACGGAACGGAATGGAATGGAATG
>QLTV01003973.1:420991-444318 GCA_003457575.1 Thermophis baileyi
GCTATTTTTCTGGAACTCCCTAGCTTTCTCCATGATCCAACGTATGTTGGCAATTTAATCTCTAGTTCCTCTGCCTCTTCGAAATCCTGCCTGTATTCTGGTAGTTCTCGATCCACATACTGCTGGAGTCTAGCTTGTAGGATTTTAAGCATAACTTTACTAGCATGTGAAATGAGTGCAGTGGTCCGATAGTTTGAACATTCTTTGGCATTGCCTTTCTTTGGAATTGGAATGTAAACTGACCTTTTCCAATCCTGTGGCCACTGTTGAGTTTTCCAAATTTGCCGGCAAATTGAGTGTAACACTTTTACTGGATCGTCTTTTAAGATTTTGAATAGCTCAGCTGGGATCCTGTCACCTCCACTAGCTTTGTTGTTGCTCAGATTTCCTAAGGCCCATTTGACTTCACATTCTAGGATGTCTGGCTCGAGGTCAGTGACCTTCAGATATATATATTTATCCATACATATACACATGTAGAAAGAATTGGTATTGTAAAGACATTCCCCATGCTAAGAGAAACTGCATAAGCACTTTTAGTCAAATGAAGAAACTGAATGGAATAGATTACATGCTACGCTAATATGCAAATGCTATTAATGCATGCAAATGTAATAGCTTACAATTTCAATTGGATTACACAATTAGCTAATCAGGATTAGAAAGTGGCTTGATTTATTGCTGCTTAATTGAAACATTTGTTTCATTTGTTAGCAATCCAAATCCAATGGCATTGATTCTTCAATACCATGAAACCTACTGACCCCAAGGACAGAAGTAAGGGATGCATAAAAAGCTAAGAATTAACTCTGTATCCTCTCTTTTTCTATCACTCTAACCTGATGTGTCACCAAGAAATTGATACTCTGAGATAATTGCCTTCTTCTGGGCCTCTTCCCAGAGACCTAGGCACACAGTATATGCTTGTTTATCCATCCCTTGGTAGAATGTAATTAGTCTTTGCTTCCCTTATCATACAGTATCTGTAAATAAATCTCATTTTTCCCCTCTCTTATAAAACACACTTCACCAATGCTTGCTCAGCTCAAATTCCTTTCCCCAAGAAGGCCCATGTAAAATAATTCAACCTCCAACTCAAATGACTTTATCATTATACATTTAATTATGATTTATACTGGATTTGGCATGATGCATTTGTCTATTCTGGAGATACAAGGTGCTTAGCATATTTTGCTATTGTAGTAGTTATCGTTACTGTTGTTGCCGCCTTCATTGTAAGTGGCATTGTTTCAGGTAGTTCGTGAAAAAAGGTTCAGAAATGAATAAAAAGCTGAATAAATCAATCCAAACAGAGAATCTCAAGTTTCAGTGAAACGAATGTCTTTTGGCTGACTTAAGTTCAGATCACATCTTTAGAACAAATATTGTGATGGTACTTTTTCCAACCTCTAACATTAGCTTTTAAAAAATATTAAATGTTTTAAATATTCACTTTTTTAAAAAAGTGATTCATTTCTCTCGCATTCTTTTCTTTCTGGTTAAGGAGCTTTGACTGAGTAATATGGGGAGAGGGTGTCATGAAAATGAATAGTGAGATCCAAGTTGAAGGTTTGCATTTAGTTTAATAGATGAAAGCTTTTAAAATGTGTTTTAACCATTGGATTGTCAGGCCAGTCTAAGATATTTTTAAGATAATCTGCCATTTGTGATGAAGACGCTCTGATGTGAAAACCAACTGCTTAGCAATTGATTGTCTTCTTTTCTGAACTGAAATTTGCTTCTCAGTATACTGTATATTTGCAGAGAAATCATGGATCTTTCTTTTTGCCAGTCAGCAAAATTGAAATTCCAGTAAACAACTACAGATTTATTTCCTGCATAATTTATTTTCTTCCACATATGCCAACTTCTTTTAGGAACCATGCCACTTTTAGAATCCATGTGCTTTTAGTAAACTTTGATTTATATACAAAGGCATTAGAAGGACACACATAATATAATAAAATGCATAGGCATGGGCACATGTGCTTGTATGCATGGAGATATTCCAACTGCCACAGCTCTTAATTATCTTCCTGAAAACTGTATTGATGGGCATTTGTTCGTGGGGAAGTGACATCACACATGTCACTAAGTCATTTTGCAAAATGTGTGAATTATGTAATTTATGACATTTGAACAAGAACATAATTATAGATTCTTATGGATTCCTCCTATTTTATGTATCCACAATAAGATGACACAAATTCATACATTTAGCCCTTTCCTTCATTATTAAACCTTACTTCCCTATATTCATTAACTCAGATCGATGACGTTCTCCCTCTTTCTTTTAGTTTAGCAGATACACAACATATTTTTTTTCCTTTAGTTCATGTATTAATTCACACTCTTTACAGGGGTGAAATCGAGCAGGTTCTGACAGATTCTGGAGAACCGGTAGCAGAAATTTTGAGTAGTTTGGAGAACCAGCAAATACCACCTCTGGCTGACCCCAGAGTGGGGTGGGAATGGAGATTTTGCAATATCCTTCCCCCAGGAGTGGGGAGGGAATGGAGATTTTGCAGTATCCTTCCCCTGGAGTGGGGTGGGAATGGAGATTTCACAGTATCCTTCCCCTGCCACGCCCACCAAGCCATGCCCACAGAACCGGTAGTAAAAAAAAAAAATTGGACTTCACCACTGACTCTTTATCATTTATTCCTCTTATATTCCAGGTTGCAATATTGCCTTTGCCAGAGTCATGACTGTCAGAAGTTTTACTTTGGTGGCATCAACTCTTCAGGGACTCACAGACCATAAGAGGCTATGAGATTTATGCTGTGTCTACTTTGCCTACCTTATGTCTAAGGTATCCTAATCTCATAGTATCTTTCTCTGCCTTTATTCCCAGCTCAAATACAAACAGCAGATGCTTCTTGACAATTATTTTGGTAGGATGTAGGTTTTAGGTTTTGCCTCACCCCATTAGGAATTTCTTGCAAATAAATATTCTGTTTCTTGAAGTTACAAAACCCATCTCATGAATCTTTGCTCAGTATGCTCAGTCTGAACACATTCTCAGGGATGCTCGTAAGTGTACACGCACTTGCCTTCAACAGTCACCAGTTGTGCCCATGGATATTGCCGTCTTCCATCATGGTTTTGGTTAATCACAGCTTTCACTTCATGCTTATTTTGAGAGACAAAATTACCAATTTTAGTCATATTCTTTCCATCTGCAATATTCTAGACTGATAGTAGTAACCAGTTTTGACACATTTTAACCAGAATGGTACAAGTGTAACCAATCCCCAACTTTACCTTAAGCATCTTTGTTATTCAGACTAGGATTTTGAAACTAGAGGTGGCTTCTCAAGTCAATGGCGTTGCCTGCCTCACCCAAATCAGGAGTTATATGCAGTGTGGTGACAGGATGTTGGAACTGGAGGTAGAAATTAATCAGCTGAGCTGCAGATGTGCTCCTTAAGATCAGTATGGAACACAAAATATTGAAGCCAGATCAGATATTGTCTGACTATGTTCCATAGCATGGTCATTTTTTGTATTCATATAGAGATTCTGCCTTCCCTCAAAAACCTAATACATTAAAAGACATCATTATGTCTTTAAAATATACTTTCTCAGGAATCTCCTTGTTTTCTCTTTTGTGCCCCTCAAAACAAATCTTTATGGGAAGGGGAGGGAGACATCACTCTATGAATATTTCCCTTTATTATTAATGGTTATGAGCCTTAGATTTATCAAAGATAATTGACCTTGTCAGTGTTAAGCCATTTCTGTTTTGCTCCAGAAGGCTCTGACTTTTTAGACAATCAACTATTTTCCAGCTAAGGCAAAAAGACAAGCTTTTGGCTCAATTGTAGAATACTAAATGCAAATAAGGAAAAAAAACTGTGGGCATCTCAGGAGAAAAATCATTTGAACAAGTTGACCCTAACAATGCAGCTTTTGAGAATTTGACAGAACCTCATAGGTCATGATAACTGTAACTGCAGCCTCAAAATATATGTGCTATTATCCAATGAATAAGCCTTGGATGCTTTATTGCTATGAAGTATAGGGAGTCAAATCATTAAATGATTTTAGGTTCAGTTCTAATTCATATCCAGTTACAACTGTTTACTCAAACCAATCTTTTTTTTTAAAAAAAAATCAATAACTCATAACCAACTACTTCAGTTACAGCTCTACAAGGGAAAAAATATGATCATTTGCCTAGCAATAGTATCATTCATTTCCTAATATTATTGCATACTATAATGCAATGTAATATAATACATATGACACATTTGATAACCGTTAGATAGGTTTTAAGGCACTTGCACTGTATTATTGCATTATATACATATTCTGTATTCCTTCCTTCCATGCTGCAATTAGTACTCACGTCATATATTAACTCTTACATTTGCCTTTTCATACATTTATGAACCCGTAACAGTCAAATCTCCATATCAACTGGATCAAAGCTCACAATTTTAAGAATACATTGGTTCAATCTACTTGCTTTAAGACAGGGGTCCCAATTACCGGGCCTTGAGAGGTTCAGAACCGGACCGCAGAAGTGGCAGGCGAGCACATGTGCACAGGCATCCCCACTTGTGCGAGCGACAGGTGGGCAGAGGTGTGCTCTATTTACGTGAGCAGCATGCGTGCTTGCCTGCCATTCACACAGAACCATCCCCTCTGCCCCCTGCCGATCCGCAAAGCCGGAAAGCTTAGGGAATTCTACTTTAGGACATGCTGAATATGACAAAGCTTCATTACATCATCAACCTCATCTCCACTGGCATGATAGCAGTAAGTTTTGCCATTGCAACAACTCAGTGGAGAAGATATGTTCCGGTCTATCAAGTCTTAACCGGTTGTGGTTTTTTCACTTGTTCTTTCTTCCAAATCTTTTCTTGGAGTCTGTGTCCTTGAAACAACAGAGCAGGATGGAATTTGTTTAACGTTTTGCATGACTGGATGTGTTTGGAGGTTAAATTGAATATCTCAGGAGTTTACTTAAATGGGTCAATCAAGCCTGACAAATATTCAGCCTTTTTGTTAACCTTTATATGTTGGGAAAAGGATCAAAGAGTAGACACTCATTAAGTAGCCATTCCTAAACCTGGCTTTGAAAACAAAACAAAAACTACCATTGTTTGACTAATCAGAATACAGGTACATCAACGGCCATAATTTTTTTTCATATATTTTTCATTCTAATTGAGCTGTGGCAGATACACAGAAGCTTGAGCTGTCGGTTGGGAAAATTATATCAAGTGACAAATGCTACTGTCAAAAAAAAATCTAACAAACTGTTCCATGAAGTAGACATCTCTGAGTGAATTATTTTAGCCTTTCCTTCCCTTTCTTTCCCTTTCCTTTCCTTTCCTTTCCTTCCCTTTCCTTCCCTTTCCTCTCCTCTCCTCTCCTCTCCTCTCCTCTCCTCTCCTCTCCTCTCCTCTCCTCTCCTCTCCTCTCCTCTCCTCTCCTCTCCTCTCCTCTCCTCTCCTCTCCTCTCCTTTTCACAATATCTAGGATTAAGACTAGGATTTCAACTATTTCATGGATTAAACCAGTTTGGACTACACATTTTGAGATAGCTAGCATCCTGAATGCAAAACTGGAACTCATATAGGGTTTTTTTTTATTCTAAGAACATAATTGCCTTGAAACATGAATGAGTTTTACAAAAGAACAATAACAAAGCTATTGTTTTCTTAATTAGAATCATGAAAGCTAATGACAGAATCAGAAAGTTGTAAAGCAGAGAAAAATATTTTTGAGCTTTTTCTTTTATATTAAAATTCCATTGAAAGACCTTTTTAAAATAAGCCGTATACATCTGACACTGCATTTGACATTTTGACAGTGTTCAAGGCTGTGTATACACAAACACGCAACCCACACCCAACTGATTTCACTAATGACTAGAACTAATACAGCCAATGTTTAGTTTCATAAACTCCATTCGTGATAAGGAGTTTGAAGTATTTTTATTAAATGACCAATAAGCAAAGGTTTCAAATGTTTTTTTTACAAGTTAAGACTATAAATGTAACAGTGGTGAAGTTACTGTAAGTGTCTCTGGGCAGTTTACACACAACATCATAAAGTAATATAAAAACATGACTAAAAAGCACAGTCAAAACTAGAGTTAAAAAAAATACATTTTTGTCATTAGGCAGACAAAAATCCCAAATCCAGTCTGAACATCTGGCTGAGTGTGTAACAGACCATAATAATAAAGGTTTCCCTGTCCAGTCATGGCCAACTCTAGGGTGTTGTGCTCATCTCCATTTCTTGACAGAGGGAGACAGCATTGTCAAGACATTTTCTGTGGTCGTGTGGCCAGCATGGCTATATGCCAAAGGTGCATGGAATGCTGTTACCTTCCCAACAAAATGGTACCTATTTATCTACTCACGTTTGCATGCTTTCGAACTGCTAGATGAGCAGGACCTGGAGCAAAGATGGAAGCATATCCCGTTGCATGGCGCTCAGGTCCCGAACCTGGGCTGCCAACTTTCCAGCTGACAAGCTCAGCATCTTTAACCGCTGAGCCATTGCACCCCCCTGGACTACAATAATACTCCATCCGATTTCCCCCACAATAACCCCACAGGATGGTTGGACAATGGCAGTTGTTATTCCAACCATTTTGAAAGCACAGCTTGGAGAGAACAATTTGCTTCATTAAAGATCTGAGATTCAGTCAAGGGGCTTTGTTATGATTCATAGTTCGGCTTTTTGGCTGTTACACCACATAATGTGGTGTACTGAACCACAGTACACATACTGAATATCTATATTGAATTAACCTGGGTTCCTGCATTTCTTAATCAGTATGGTGTTTTGTCAGAAGAGTAAAGTACTAATTAGTGTTCTTTGGAATGGCTCTGTTGAAGGAAGATTCCCTCTTAAGTAAAATATCAAGATATTGGAATTGTTTCATATTCTAGATCTCTTCAGGAAAGTACAAATCAACTCATATTCAGGGTAAAGTAATAATCAAAACTAGGCAGATGTAATAGGTGTCAGAAATTAGAAAATTTGAGATAAGTATCAGTATTTCTGGGAAGAAAATGGAGTTTGTCGTATGTTAAATGGCTCAGGCAATAAGCAGAGAGTAGATGGCAGTTCTTCAAAGCAATGTACTTGGATTGGTTTTGCTTCTTTGGATCATTCTTGTTAGGAAATGGCAATAGGGAATTTTGTTTCCAGCTGAATGATATTTTATTTCTTATACTACATCTTTGATTATTATAATAAAGTAATAGAGAAATTATGGTTAACAGCAGGGACCAGAATAAAGGGCAGAACTTGTGTCAACCGGGCAACTCAATTATTGAGTAGAATGAACATTCAGCTGGAAGATGAAATATGTTTTTAATTGAGCAAACTCCTAAGTCAGGCCATTTTTGTGGATTCTGTATACCTTGATGGCTAACCAGAGTAATGCAGGAATCTCTCTAGAGTGAGAAAATTAAAGGTGGATAATTGCAAAAATTGTCAGTGTTTTGGCACTTGAAAGGGCTGCACAAAGGGCACAAGGTCGGATTATGTGTCAAATCTCTGTCCCCAATTACATCTGCCCATCACACCGGATTTGACAGTGGTTATGCTGCAGGTCCCTTCTATCAAACAGTGTCATCTGATGGGAACTAGAAACATTAATTTCCTGAAAATGAGAACAATTAACCAGTGGAATGGCTTGCCTTCAAAAGTTGTGGATGCTCCATCACTGGAGATTTTTAAGAAGACAGCCATTTGTCTGAAATGATATAGGGCCGTGATGGCGAACCTATGGCATGCGTGCCACCTCTGGCATGCGGAGCCATATCTGCCGGCACACAAGCCGTTGCCCTAGCTCAGCTCCAGCGGGCATGTGAGCACCGGCCAGCTGATTTTTGGCTTGTGCGGAGTCTCTGGGAGGGTGTTTTCGGCCTCCAGAGGGCATCTGGGGGGCGGGGGATGCCATTTTCGCCCTCCCCAGGCTCCAGGGAAGCCTCTGGAACCTGGGGAGGGCAAAAAACAGGCCTACCGGGCCCACCGGAAGTTGGGAAATGGGGGAGGGGGGGCATGCATGCATTCGCGAGGGGTGGGGCAGCGCAGGGCATTAAATTATGGGTGTGGGCACGCATGCAAATGCGATAGCGCACGTGTGCATGATTTCGGCACCTGAGGGAAAAAATCATCATCACTGATATAGGGGCTCCTGCTTGAGCCTGGGGTTGGACTAGAAGATTCCAAGATCCCTTCAAGTCTACTATTCTGTTATTCTACATTTTCCGACATGGCACTTGCCCCATGGAACAGCATAGTCCCTGAAATCTAGATGGTCCTGATCTTGCCAGCCTTTTGTAAGGTGCTGAAGTCTTGGTTCTTCCTTTGGCTGATGTCCCAGGAAGATGGTTGAACATGTATGGATTATGAGTCAGCCCAAGGGTGATATGTGGTTTTAATTTTCTTGATTATTTTGTGGCATTTTTCCAACTGGTTGTTAGCTATGCAGAGTTGCATGGCAAGTGGGTCCCATATCATTTGAATTAACTAAGTAATTTCTATAGGTCCTAATTGCATAATAAGAAACAATTCATATTCTCCCAGTTTCTCCCAAATTGTTATGGGATTATTATTTTCCAATCTCAGCATGGACCCCCCCCCAAAAAAAACCACTCCTCCATTCCAGAGAGCCACTAGGTGCTTGTCCTTGAGCCTATGATTCAAAAACTAATTGACATAGTCCCATTTTCTGTTCAAATACAGATCCAGAAACAGATTAAACCAGGTATTTGGTCCTAGTGACTCATGGTGGGAATCTATCTTGACTTACGTTGAAGATTTAGCTTAGTTTTTATGAGTATTTTGGAGAGTTTGCTATTGCTCTGATGTATTTATTTATATTATTGGTTTGTTTTTGTAGATGTTGTGCACTGCTCAGTGTCCATAGAGACAGAAAGAATATAATTCAAGCTTGGAAGGTCAAATGGTCTGAGTAACTATCCAGAGATTAGCAAATGTAAGAAAGCACAAATGAAGGAATAATATCAGGTCATGTACCAAGAAGTAGGTTCACAGGATTGATAGAGGTAGACATCAGGCACCAGAGATCTCTAGTAAAATTACTTGATCAAAACTCCAGCACAAATATGCTCTCATCTCTAAATTGCAGCCCAAGGTTCAAACATTTCCATCAAAGTTTTCCTATTATTCACCAAGAAATAACCAGTCGGGCTACTCAGTAGAGTTGTTCATCACAAGGATGATTTTCTTTATTTGAACACACCTACATCTCAGTGCCTTAACTCTAAAACTCAAAATTTTAAGATTCTTATGAGGAGGAGATCAAAAATCAGCTGCTGAGATCTCTACTTACTAATCTCCCCTAAGTATATTAGGTTTCTCTTCTGGTTCTTCTTTATTCTCTGAGATGATAGTACCAGTGAGTAACATGACTAGTCTTCAATAGTCCACCAAAAAAATATTGAAAAAGTTTTGACTAAAATCTCAAAGTGGACTTTTAGCGCAGAAGGACTTCATTGCATTTTGGAATTTCCCTCCCCTATTCCCCAAAAGTTAATTTTGATGGCATGTAATATAAAATATCCTGCATTTATTTTATGTAGTTCAGTAGATTTCTTACCAAAAAAAAATATCAATGTTATTTAAAGTTTTCCCAGGAATTATCTATATATATAAAAGCGAAAACCGCTCACACATTAATCATGAAATCTCCAGAACCGTAAAGCCTACAAACTTGAAATTTGCCACGTATGTTCCTCTTGGCTTCTAGGTGCTCACTAAGAAAGAATTTTTCAAAATGACCATCTCAGCATGAGTATTTCTTATATTAATATTAACAAGCTCTGATGCTAAGGAGTTCTACTCCCCCTCCCCACCTGAAAAAAAAATCTGATCCAAATGCAAAACACAAGCAGAGGAGTTTCAGTTTCACTTTTGCTTTCACAGCAGCAAGCAGCTTTACTACAGAACAGTTGAGCTAAACCACGCTAGCCAGATGAATACCAATGGATGCTGGTAGGCAGAGACAGATTTCCCCCCCCCCTTATTTTCCACGGGGCGCACTAGGCCGGGCTGGGACTCACCTGGGCGAACCTGCCCTGGATGGATGGGGCGCACTAGGCCCGGCTGGGACTCTCCTGGGCGAACCTGTCCTGGCTGGATGGGGGGCACTAGGCCGGGCTGGGACTCTCCTGGGCGAACCTGTCCTGGATGGATGGGGCGCACTAGGCCGGGCTGCGCCTCTCCTGGGCGAACCTGTCCTGGATGGATGGGGCTCACGAGACCAGTCTGAGACTCTCCTGGATGCAAGTGTCCTGGCTGGATGGGGCGCACTAGGCCGGGTTGAGACTCTCCTGGGCGAACCTGTCCTGGCTGGATGGGGTGCACTAGGCTGGGCTGAGACTCTCCTGGACGCACCTGTCCTGGGTGTACTTGGCCAGGGAGGAATGGGAGAAGTTGAGCAGTCTGAGATTGCTCTGGACCCACTTGACTGGGCTGGAGTGGGAGAAGACCACCAGGCTGGGACTGCCCATGGTGCACCTGGGCTAGCTGGGACGCTCCTGTGTGCACTAGAGCAGGTTGAGGCTGGTTCACACGGCTCATGTTGTTCTCTGGGGTTGTGACATGCTCCTGTGGCTTGGGGCAGATCATGTTGATGTCATGAGCAGCTACTCTTCGGTTCTTTGTTAGTTCCTCTAAATGCACTTTCAAGTGATGTACGCCATCCTAGAAAAACGTTAATCCAAAATGTTACAATATAAGCTTTTAGTAGATAGTGTCAGATATATATATGCTGTGTATGTATATATATATACAGTATATATATATATATATGTGTGTTTTTTGAGGTTTTCGCGGGTATTTGTATGTAGGTCGGTGGTTATTCGGGTTTTCTCCCGCGTGAAGTTGGAGATGTCATTGCAACGTTTCGACGAAGTCTCATTCGTCATCTCTTCAGGCTGATTATCAGGCTTGTGTCTTCAGCCTCGTGCTTCTAGGAGCTATATATATATAGCAGGTTGTAAAAAAGAAACTCAACCACCTTAAAACTATAGAAACATTTCTCCACCTGTAATTTAAAAAAAAATGTTTAGCAGACTTTTCAAAAATCAAATTTACTGAATTGTGCAAATCTAGCCTTGTTAAACCATTAGCTATGTAAAAAGTTAACAACATAAACAGGTTTTTAATTATTTAGTACAGGGGTGTCAAACTGGCGGCCAGTGGGCCAAATGCGTCACATGCAGGCCAACGCCCACCCCAGCTCCACGAAGGGAAAAATGTCGCAAAACATCATGTGATGGCAACGGTGAGTTTGACACCCATGACTGTATGTATATGTGTGAGATATACCTGCCAACCACCAACCTTTCTTGGAATTCCTTTGCTGCACTTTTTCATTCCATTTTCGTTTCATTCCATTTTCATTCCATAGGTCAGGGCTGTCAAACCCACGGCCCGTGGGCCAGATGCGTCACGTGCTGGCAACACCCACATTCAGTTTAGCGAAGAGGAACATCATGTGACGCTGCCATGACGACGCAAGTTTGACACCCCTGCTATAGGTATTTAAAATTGCTAAATTAGAATTAGAATAACAGAGTTGGAAGGGACCTTGGAGGTCTTCTAGCCCAACCCCCTACTTAGGCAGGAAACCCTACACCATTTCAGACAAATGGTTATCCAATCTCTTCTTAAAAGCTTCCAGTGTTGGAGCATTCACAACTTCTGGAGGCAAGTTGTTCCACTGATTAATTGTTCTAACTGTCAGGAAATATCTCCTTAGTTCTAAGTTGCTTCTCTCCTTGTTTAGTTTCCACCCATTGCTTCTTGTCCTGCCCTCAGGTGCTTTGGAGAATAGCTTGACTCCCTCTTCTTTGTGGCAGCCTCTTACTATCCCGAAACTTTGCAGCCTTTGAAAATCCTAATGAACTAGAATACACACCTCCTTGAATTTGGATTTTTAAAACTTTAAACCCTTTAGGACATTCAAAAGTAATCATAAACCAAACAAATTTCCACAGAGTTTATAAATGCTTTACCTGTCAACTAAATATATATAAATATGTCCATACTGCTGCAGTTTGATGAACTATAATGTTAATGTACAGTGCTTAATGACTCAATTTGTAAAGTCTGTTCGTACAAGGATGAACATTCCAAAAAATGGCATAAGGTCATGATCATGGAAGCCCCTGCACGCCAATTAAAGTAAGCAAACTTTTTCCCAAGGGCATCATAGTGCTTACTTGCTGATGAGTTGAGCAATTGGTCCCTTTGGATCTATGATCTTTCTGGCCTTCACATTTTATCACCAGATAACATAATTGTCCCCGTATCCATCCTGTGATACTTCCAATTAATGGAAGACAGATTTTATTTGTGGTTGATAGCTGAGATGCTAACATGTTAGGCAGAATTATTCCTTGGTTTCTAAGTGGGAATTAAAAGCTAATAAATGCTGCAAATTGGTAGAGACACAAAAAAGGAAAACCAAATCGCTTTTTAAAAACTTTTTTTTGTTTATTATGTTTCTGTTTCTTTTTAAAAATTTATTTCCTTTATTTTTAAAAATTGATTTCTTTTTAAAAATATGCACAAACAATATTTTATGCACAAATATGCACAAACAATAACTAACAATAGATTGGAGACTCTGGAATTAAGTTTAAGGCAAAAAGCTTTTTGATATAAAAATAACAATGCAGTTTGCACTTGTTTGTCCAGCTTTAGATGTAAAATTTAAATAAATTTATGCTTATTGATATGAATATATTAGCAATCATAGTTATTAATGTAAACATCCTCTTTTCTTTATCTTTAATGGTTTAAGCTCTCTAAATAGTAGAATGTTAATAATCTCCAGTCAACACTGTTTAAATACTGTTGTACCCAACTAATACAAATAGTACTACCTGTGCTTTAAGTTACAGAATAACAGAGGGTTGGAAGGGACCTTGGAGGTCTTCTAGTCCAACCCTCTGTTCAAGCAGGAGACCCTATACCATTCTAGATGAGTGACTGTCCAGTCTCTTTTTAAAAGCCTCCAGTGATGGAGCAACCACAGCTTCTGGAGGCAAGTTGTTCCACTGGCTGGGAAATAATTGTTCTCACTGTTCATTTCCTAACAGTGAGAACAATTTCTCCTTATTTCTAGCAGATCTGGGAAGTCATTTTTGACAAGATTGGTTAGCGTGTACCAAAGTAAATCTCTTTTCCTACAATTATAGCCATGATGGATTGTGCCCCCTGCAGCTTCTATTTGGGAAAAAGAAATCTGTATTAAAACCACAAAAAAGATTTGTTACACCCAGGAGCACATTTCTCCTAAGTTCTATGTTGCTTCTCTTCTTGATTAGTTTTCATCCATTGTAATTGTAATCCATTATTCCTTGTCTGGCCTTCAGGTGCTTAGGAAAATAGCTTGACCCCCTCTTCTTTGTGGCAGCCCCTCAAATATTGGAACACTGCTATCGTGTCACCTTTAGTCCTTTCCACTAGATTAGACATACCCAACTCCTGCAACCATTCTTCATGTTTTACCTCCAGCCTCTAATCATCTTTGTTGCTCTTTTCTGCACTCTTTCCAGAGTCTCAACATCTTTCTTATAACGTGATAACCAAAACTGGATGAAGTATTCTAAGTTTGGTTTTGCAATAATACAACAAAACGAGTACTCCTACGACGACTGATCATAAACACATTTTATCAAGCAAGAACCATAAATACAAGTGTTTAGTTGCATTGGCACATCCATCAGTGTGTATACAAAAGTGTGTTTTGAATAACGAATGAATTTTTCTGAATGCATGCATTTGACACATCAGAATCAGGACCACACTGAATGGGAGCATTCATGCAAATAGCAATTCATGCAAAAATCATCTCCTCAAGCTGGAATTCATTTTGAAAGGAAAACGCATTGGCACATTTTTCTTCATTGAAGAAATAGCAGATCTGGGAAGTCATTTTTGACAGGACTGGTTGCGCGTACAGAAGTAAATCTCTTTTCTCACAATTATAGCCATGATGGATTGTGCCCCCTGCAGCTTCTATTTGGGAAAAAAAATCTGTATTAAAACAACAAAAAGGATTTGTTACACCCAGGAGCACACTGAACACTGCATTTTGGTTTGGCCTTGAACATAAATGCAAAATCAAGAGCCTTCTATCAAACTAGAATCTGCCTGGGTGGTTGCTGGTTCCATACACCTTGCATTATGACTGCTGCTGCTTATAAGATGGAACCACTATTTCAGTTTCAAATCCCTTGCTCTCTTCTATAAATTTAGAATGTAGACTAGAATAGAGCTGGAAGGTCTATTGGAGGTCTTCTAGTCCAACCCACTGCTCAAGCAGGAGACCCTATATCATTCCAGACAAGTGGCTGTCCAGTCTTTTCATAAAAACCTCCAGTGATGAAGCACCCACAACTTCTGAATTCAAGCTGTTCCACTGCTTAATTGTTCTCACTGTTAGGAAGTTTCTCCTTAATTCCAAGTTGTTTCTCTCCTTGATTAGTTTCCATCTATTGTTTCTTGTCCTGCCCAGATTTTTTGTCAAAAGACACAAAAAGCCAAAATATCTGGGAGATATATAAATCTCCCAGATATCTTGGTTGTTTGTCTCTTTTGACAGCTTGCAATCCAGTGGCTGAGCAGACTAGATATTTTTCTAATGTTCTGCTCTACTTACATTCTCTCTTCCACCCACCTACCTTACCATCCAAGAAAACTGTCTGAAAAACAATAAGGACCTAAAATCCAAAGGCCCATACGTGATTACATCTGTAGTCATGTTTGGTAGATGATGTGCTACCGACCATTTAGCAGGATATTTGCCTGTGATTTTAGCTACATGTGCCATAAACCATTTCACCTTCAGAGATTCTGTCATTCTTGTAAATGCCGGCATTTCCTAGGGAAGTGCATAGGGACTGTGTAGCTCAAAATAGCAAAATTAACAGTGACATCATTCCCCTCAAAGCATAATTTAATATTTATTCTAGTGTGATTCTCACTGATATTAGCCAGACCTTATTAAGACTTATTAAGACATTTCAGTACAATGGAAGTCATTATAATCCCATTGTAATGAGAAAGATGAAAAACTGTTTCTAAACTTTGTAGTTTCATCTCCATGAAAAAGTAATGCCATCAGGAAAAAAAAAAGCCTTCCCATAATATATAGACATTTTCCTGGATATTATGAATAAATATGACATCCTGTATCGGAGGTTGCCATGGAAATTATAACTAATATAAAATGGAGATCAGGTTACGAGATGAAGATAGTCATGGACAACAATATTGAAACATCCATACTGGCTTTTAATTTGAGCCATAGTATTGATCATTAGATCATTAATGGTGCATCTTCCCATTTGTGACCTTCCTCTCCTTGGCCAAATATGTATAGAAATACAGTGGAATATGGCCTTTCACCTAATAATTTAAATGTCAACTTGCAAAGCTTTCAAGTTGCCATAAGCAGGAGGGGGGAGAACTGACAGAGTTGCCGATTGCACTAACTGAAACTACATTCCACAAATGCTTCTTTTACTGATTGTGTCCTAGGTTACCGGAGTCAGCAGGAATGGTGTGGGTTTCACAGCCCACCAACGTGGTTCATTGGAGAATGTGATTTATGACATGCCCAGGGAGAAGGGGGGAAACAGGGTCATGAGGGTACGTAGCCTGCATGAGCTCAGTTCTGACTGCATCGGAGTATTGCCGAAATGTCACTCCTAATAAATGGCTATATTTCTTTTGAAGTTTGGCTCGTGGCTCATGAATTAATTAGGGCATCTTTCGGAAACTTCACATTAATATTTTGGAATTCTTTCTTCAGTATCAACAAGATCAAATTAAAACTTCTGTAGTTCAAAATCATATGACACTCTTTTGAGCTTTGAACTTTTGTGGTATGGCCCAGAGTTTTCTTAGTCTATGTTGATTTAATTTGGTTTTCTCCTTTCTTTTAAAAGTACATTTTACTGAGCTTATGTTTTTAATTACCTGTATATAGACATTGTGAAGCAGTTTTATATCATACGAAAGCAGGCAAACAAGTGAAAGAACATAGATCTGTAGATATATCTATGGAAATAAAATCTATTATAGAATTCTGTAAGATCTTTTCTATCAAGAAAAACAATTCTGAATGAGTTCACCAAAATTTTCTTATGGAAAGCGAATCACGCTGAACCCTAAAATGTGCAATGTAAGAATATTTCTGATGTGTTTTTTATACAATACAGAAATTTAGGTTAGCCGAATGTAGGAAAGTGGCTTGAATTAGTGTCTCTATTGTGCTTGGTATCTACAAGTACCTATAAGGTCAACTGTAAGAATCCCACTCCAAATTGCAATGTACTTCAAAGGTCATTTTGGATGACTTTGCATTGTGATGCAAAAAACATTAGTAGTATTATTACACAAATATTCTGTACTGTACTGTTCTGTATTGTGCAATGCTGATAAACGCAGCAGGGATCCTAGTACTTCAGATCCAATGAAGTGTACAGCCTTTTTTAGTTCCACTTTCTGCTTATTGTAAGGTATATTTTGGAGAAAGGAAGAAGATAACCCATATTGGCCATGTATAGCTGAAAAGTAGTGGGAGTTTTGCGCAGATTATTAGAACATCAATATTTCCAGTGCAAGGTGTGTGTGTGTGTGTGTGTGTGTGTGCATGCGCACAAGTGCAAAGGTGCCCATAAAGCATAATCTAGAGTGGCAAATGATCAAATCAACACAGTGTCATCAACTCCATCCATTATGTATTTATGTACATCATTGTGACACAAATATTTCATTGTGGTATCTCCAGCCATATTATGGCATCTTCAGCTATATTGCATAATTTTGGCATTATTGTGACTAGCTGCAAACACCGAGGTATGTATTTTTAAATTATTCTGGATGCTACATTCTGAGCAACCGATGGGTGTTGGTTTATTTCATATCAACTTCTGTATCCCACTGGATTTCTGGCCTCTGGATTATCATTTAAGGTGTTTGATTTTCTTCCCCATAACTAAGACCTTTGCTCACTGGAGATACGAGAAGTTGCAAATCAATGCATTTTGAGGGCATCATGTTGGAGAAGAATGTCGTAGGCAGCCTGTTATTGCAGACAAGCAATTCTCTTGATTATAAGTTACAGTTGCCTCTACATCTTTCCATTTGTCTAAACCTCCTTCTCAAACCATACAGTACATTTCTTATTTTGGTTTCTATTTCCCATAAAATAGTCCTAGTCTTAGTGACACCATCAAGAAGAATTAGATAGAGACCTCATTTCATCGTCAATCCATTCTGAAACAAGATGAAGCAACAAGGATCTTTACAATAGAGAGGGGAAATATATGTCCTCCAGCACACATCTTCAGCATGCAGAGATCAGAATTATGTATTGAAAAAAGATACTAAAGAATAGTTAATTGAGTGGGAACACAGGAGGTCATGTGATTGCCTCTTTACAAGTAGTGATTATGCTTTCTTCATACAGTGCAAGCTCAGTCCTTGCAAGCAAAAGAAACTGTAATTGCTGCCTTCTTTTATGAACACATAGGAACGGATGCAATTTCTTTTCTTAAGATGAAATAATGATGGTTACATTGTGTGAAAGAATATACAGGTACAGTCCAGGATTCACGAGTCTCCCTCACGAACAGACTTATTTCTTTGCTTGTTGAATAGGCTTTTTTGTTTTTCATTTTGTATACCTTGTCTGCTCCTGATCTTTTTAGCTTACTGTAAACTTGGATTCATTGTACTGATCAACTGTAACTTCAGACGGGAAGTTTTCCGATTTTGAACATATGAAGCTGACCTCCTTAGTCCAATACTGAGGTCAGATTGTGCTACTGTTGAACAGTCAAAAGGAGCTGCTGGACATAATTCTCTGGAAATCTGCCTGCTGCCAAATAGGCCCTGCAGAATCTTTATGAAGGTAATTAAGGAATTAATATAAATTGTGATTTTTTTCTGGCAAGATCTTATCTAGACCGAGTTTTAATTTTATCCAGGAAGCTGGATCTCTGAGGTTTTGCCGTGATGATCTTGTTCAACTTATCATTGGTATGATGAAAAACTTCTAGATGTGCCATATCTCTCATTTGAAAGTATACGGCAGGGGGTGTCAAACTCAAGGCCCGGGGGCCGGATCTGGCCCACGGGGTGGTTAGATCTGGCCCGTGGGGCCGCCCTGGAAACAGCGAAGAACTGGCCCGCAGTGCCTCTGCCAGTGAAAACAGAGCTTGGGAGGGCTGCGTGAGGCCCTCCCGAGCTCCATTTTCATTGGCAGAGGGTTGCAGGAGGCCGTCGCAGCTGAAAATGGAGCTCGGGAGCCTGTTTTCACTGGCAGAGCGCTCGGGCCTCCACAGGTGCCCCTGATACGAGTGACATCAAGCTGGCCATGGCCCACCGTGGCCAAGCCCACCCCAGCCCCCAAGGTCAAACACAACCCTGATGCGGCCCTCAATGAAATCAAGTTTGACACCCCCGGTGTATGGCTAATGAGGCAAAACTAACTTGTCATTCAAAACTTGTCATGTTATTTGATTTTCCAGGCTCTTCATCTTTGGGTGAAACTGGATCCTTATCTTTATCTTGTTCAAAGTATTCCAAGAGAGGATTCCAGCTATATAGAATTGCTTGAAGTGCAAAGTGACATACAACAGTCATATTTGTGGTCGTAAGTTGAGGCATCATGTGACCAGGCCCAAGTTTTTGATATTTTTTTAATTAACCTGGTTGAAGAGACAATTACAACAATAACACAGACTTGCAAATTTTGACTTTTTTGTAAATGAGGTTCTATAGTTTGTAAAATGTGCCATTCTAAATTTAAAATAGAGCATCAAATATCAATTGATATATGAAATATCACCAGAGCTATTTCATTCATGACACCATTCTATACAATATAGTTTTGAAAAATTCAAAAAAATGTAATTTTTATATCCCTAACTTTCTGAGACCCGCCTGTACTTTTTCCTTGTGCTCTTTAATATTCTGAGCTGAAAATACTGCACTATTAATTTTAATAGGCAACAAAATAAATAAGAACTAAGGTTTTCTTCTGACTTTGAATATTTACTTTAAGATTAATTTAATTCCTCTCTTTTGGATTTTTAATCAGCATCCAAGCATTCATCTTTGTAAAAAGGGGTTTTTAGTTCCAAATCTTTACACCTCATTATCTGACTTTCTTGACAGATAATGTTTTTAAAAAATCAGGTTTCCATATGCAGCATCTTCCCACATATTCCCATAGGAATTATCCAAGAGATAAGGGCAAATATAGGGAAAGAGTCCCATGATCCTCATCATTCCCAAATATTTCACAAAGCTCAATATTTATCACACTGTTGGATTTCAGCAAAGCTATTTATATAGATGCATTTGGATTCAGTGACTTTGCTTTCCTCTTGTGTTTCGGACAGTGACATTTGGGGAATAGCTTTTTTATCTATTTAAAGGAATAAATTTACTAAACTAATGGTATGGATTGCAAAAAGAAAGAAAGAAAGAAAGGCTATCCAGTTCTTCTCCAATGAATGAATATGCCTGCTTTGCTTGCTTTCAATCTCAAAACCAGCACCAAAAGCCAGCCTCCTGTTCTCAGTTCCCAGTTACATCCAGGAATCACCGAGATTACTGGTAAGAAGGATCCAGCCAATGGGAAGACAGGCTTTGTGTAGCAGCACTGGATGGCAGCTTTAGCCAAAAGAAAGGAGGGCATCATTACGTCCGGGAGGAGTTTATATGCTATGAAGATAAGCCTTGTACCTTCATAACTTGGTAGGTGGCAATTGAACATTTTCTAACATCAGTGTTTCTCAACCTTAGCAGCTTGAAAATGTGGGGACTTCAATTTCCAGAATTCCCCAGCCAGCATGCTCTTCTGAATTCATGCTATGAAGTCATCTTCAAGTTGCAAGATTATCCTAAATGATGTTTTTATACTTTCTTACTTGATTTTGCCATCCAGAGTCCTTGGATATGAGATGGGCAGCAAATAAATAAATAAATAAATAAACAAACAAATGAACAAATGAACAAATAAACAAACAAATAAATAAATGAAAAAAGTCAAAATTATTTAATTTTTTAGTGACATTTTATTTTTCTACACAGTCTTTTGCTGTATATAATAGCTTCAAACTCAGAGCGTCATGCACATAGTTTAGAATTGTAGTCTGTAAACTCCTTTCTGCATCTCAGTTTTATAAAACAAAATGCCATAAAACAATATAGGTTGCTCCCTCAAAGTACTAGACAGACCTTTTCCTTTGATTGGAAGGTCCACCTTTTCAGCCCCATCACTGTAGCTGCTGATTTTGCAATCTGATTGTATCTTTCTGGAGCATTGGATTGTCCATACCTTTTCACAAAATCCTCTGTGGTTACAGTTTTCAGCGAGAGTATGGTTTTGGTTTGTTAGAGCTATGATCTTGATCTGAAGCACCCCTTGTTGGTATCATTTTGGGCAAAACCTAATAAATCCCCTAATTTCCTAACTGTATAACAAAATAATTTATATAAAAAAGCCTTCCATATCTGCCTCCTCTCCACATTTCCCACGAAGTACCCTCTAACTGTTTTCCTTACTGGAACCTTTTAGGATAATGCCTTAAGTAGTGTCAGTCTTCCCAGGTAAACCAGGCAGAAAACACAACCAAATGAGCTAATTTTACTTTATTGTAAGGCTACTTTTATAGAATGTTGCAAGTACAAATCTCCCGCTGTCTCTTTTATAGGCTGATACATTAGGTTCATTTCTGAGGGTTTTTTTTTCTTTTTCCATTATGTGGCTGTGGACTATCTCCTCTCTTATCTGATCATTCTCTAGGTAGTATTTCTTCCCACATACCATTACAAGTAGTGAACATTTTCCTCCCATGAACTGGCCTCTCCTGACCATCATTGGGTTTCCCTAGAAGAAAACCAGAAGCCTCCTGCAGTCATTCGAGAAGAAATACACCACAATTTCTCAGTCTGTACCTTTACTTGGCGAGAACCTTCTTAAGATTTGAGATTTGCAACTTAAAGGCTCGGAAGGAAGGATTACAAAGACTTTAATGGTCTTTTAAAAAAAAGTTGAGTAAACAACATATGCAATTACTCTGTAGGGAAATGCTGCTTAATTAAAATTGAAAGTAATTCTATTAGCATACACACCTGCTGCTCATATGGTTCATTTCTTTCAGAAGTAACTGAATTACCAAATAGAGAGTGTTCACCTACTTAGGAAAGGCTGTTTCAGCATTTTGTCTCTGTCCTCCCATCATTGATTCATTGTTCACTTTTAAAATAGTTACGTATACAACATGCAGATAGAGATCTGTTGGGAGTTGGCCATCAACTGAAAGGGCACTGTTTCTCATTACTCTTTAAGAGTGAACCAAAAGCCCACAACTCATACATTTTATCGGCAGGAAAGCAACACATATAAACCAGGCTTTATATTCAGCTAAGTTACAGCTTGTGGACACTTCTGTTACTTGGAGAGTGTGGTAGTTCATGAGGGTACGGGAAGTAATAAAGTTTCTTCTGTGTCGTTCTTACATAAAGCAAGGCTAATTAAAATCTTTAAGAGTGTGCGCCAAATTAATTACTGGAGGCTCTTAAGGATATGTTGTTGCTATAAATAAACCCTACCCACTAGATGAATGGAAATGTTCCTCTGTGATAGCCATCCCCAACTGAATGCTTCTCAGTTGTGTCGAACTACAATTCCCAGATTATGTTAGCGCTACAGTCTAGTGTATCTGGCATGTGGGAAACAGTTGTCCTATGATTTTTCCATACAGTTGTATAAGTGGTGGGTTGCTGCCGGTTCGGACCGGTTCTTTAGAACCAGTAGCGGAAATTTACCGCCGCTCGCAGAACTGGCAGCAATGACTGGCGGTCCACACTCCCGAACCGGTCCTCCAGTCGCCGTGGCTTGGGGGAAAAAACCCTCTGAACATGCACAAAGGCTTCTGCAGAGGGTCATTTCTAGGTCTTTTGCACGTGACGGGCAAAACGCGCACTTCCGTCGCGATGCAAACCGGTAGGGAAGGTAAGTGGAACCCACCCGAGTTGTATCAAAATTTCTCAGATATCTGGTTTACGTGTTTCCATATGCTTATGAAAATATACCTCCAGATGGTGACTGTTCATACCTCACTGTTTGCCATGTGGACTCACCTAATCACATGAGGAATTTCACACTGGTGATATTCTGAAGGCATCTAACATTAGCATTTAAACTTTCCATCTGATTGAGATTTCCATTCTTAAAGGGCAGTTGATCATAGTTAGACTCAATAGGAGAGAATCCAGTTTATGGATATACAGAACACAGACCAGTTTTAAATAACATTCAGAAGACTAGGGTCCCTGCAAGCATTATATTTGAGCACTTTATTTGATTTTTTTTCCCCAATTGGATGCATTAGTACTGCAGGCTCTGTGAAAACTTTCAACCCAATGAACGTCATAAAGAAATTATGTAAAGGGGCTCTGTTCTGTCCATTAGCTAAGTAGCTCTCCAAAAACAGAACAGAATGGAAGCAGATTGGGTGGCTGGAGAAGTCAATAAAAGAAAGATGAAGTACAAAAAAGGTCTGGATCTGGTTAGAAGCTACAGAAGGAAAACACAAACAAAACAGGAAAAAAAATCATCCACTGTATTTCAGGGACACAGTGAGTTAGTAGCTCAGAGTGCTCCTGAGTTCTTATTTCTTATCTCCTTACTGGTCACATAAGCTAGAGTAGAGCTGCCATTAATTGAGTTTTTCCAAGGAAGCCCCTGGTTGTCTTTTCATTAGGACGTTGCTGTGTAAGTTTACTATTTTTCCACATGTAGGTCCCTGACTGACTTTGTGTAGGACAGGAAGCTAAGTAGCAATAGCACATAGACTTACCCATATTTTTCGGAGTATAAGACGCACTTTTTCCCCCCTAAAAGAGGGTAAAAATTTGGGTGCGTCTTATACACAGAATGTAGCCCCATCCACGCATCCCCACCCTTTGGCCTCTGCCTCCCAGCAATTTGCCTCCTTGCAGCAAACAGCGCACAGCCTGATTAGCACAAGTAAGTGATTGTCAGCCTCCCAACCATCAGCTGTTTCAGGCTGCAGGCAGGAACAGGCTATGGTAATCCCTGCAGCCTGAAACTATTAGCTGCTTGTGCTAATCAGGCTGTGCTAAAACTGAAAGTGACACTGAAACGGGCTGTTTGCTGCAAGGAGGCAAATTGATGGGAGGTAGAGGCAGAGGCAGATTTTTATTTTCTTGGGCTAATCAGGCTGTGCTGAAACTGGCTGTGCTTGCTGCAAGGAGGTAAGTCAATA
>QLTV01003973.1:456130-469872 GCA_003457575.1 Thermophis baileyi
GGGGGGGCAGCGGCGGGCAAAACAGGAGCTCCAGGCGGCAGGGGGAGCTCCAGGCAGCAGCAGGCAAAAGGGGAGCTCCAGGTGGCGGTGGACGAAAGGGGAACTCCAGGCAGTGGGGGGTGGCAGCGGGTGAAAGGGGAGCTCCAGATGGCAGCAGCTCCAGATGGCGGCAGGCCCTCGCAGCCCTGAGAAAGTGCAGGCTTTCTGTATGGGACTTACACAAAGCGCTGTGCTGCGAAAGACTCTCTCTCCCAGGCAGCAACGGGGCGTCCCGGAACTCCCGGGGAGTTTTCCTGCATGGCTTTGGCTGGCAGCAGCGGGGTGGCAGGTGAAAGGAGAGCTCCAGGCGGCTTCGGGAGATGCTAGCCTGGCAGGGAGGGGGTCAAGCTTTGCAGCCACGCAAAGCTTACTGGGCCGTCCCCCCCGTCCCTGCCGCTCCTGCAAAACAGGCGGCTTTGGGAGACGCTAGCCCGGCGGGGGGGGGTGGCAGTGGGTGAAAGGGTAGTTCCAGGCATGGCGACTTGTTTTCTCTCCCCCCTGCTCTGTTGCTAGGAGAGAGAGAGAGTCTTTTGCAGCACTGCCCTTTGGGTCCTGGTAAGTCCGGAAAGCACTGCGCCAGAGAGAAACAGGATTCAACCTGTTTCTCTCTGCCTGGCTTTCTGGATCGGACTTACACTTACAGGCTTTGTGCTGTGGAAGACTCTCTTGCTCTCCCAGCAAGAGAGCAGGACAGAGAAAACAAGTCACTGGAGAACAACGCTCCATGTGATCAGTTTCTTCTCTACACCGGTCACTTGCTGGGAGAGTGTCTTTCGTAGCACAGCACTTTGGGGACCCATTCAGAAAGCCAGGCACAGAGAAACAGCCAGGTTGAAGGCCGGTACTTTCAGCGCCCATGAGGAACCAACACTTGGAGCAGTGTTGGAGCTTGTTAAGGAGGAGGACTGCTCCTCGGCCCCAGCCATGCGTTTTCAGGCCTGGGCTGCTTGGAGTGAAAAGCTATTGCAATAGCCCAGGCTTGAAAAAGCATGGCTGGGACCGAGGAGCGGTCCTCCTCAACAAGCTCTAAAACTGCTCCAAGCATCGGTTCCTCATGGGCGCTGGCATGCCTTCCCCTCTGCCACCAGCCATGGGAGGAAGGTAAGGTCGCGAGCCTGGTGGGGACGGTAGGGGACCCACGGCAAGCTAGGCTGAAGGCAGCACGGCCTGGAATGGAGCTGTGCCGGGCCTTGGTGGCTTAGCCAGCCACGTGAGCTTGGTGGGGACAGTGGGGGGGCCACAGCAAGCTCCAGGGATGGGGGGGGCCTAGTGTGACCACGACTTACCTGTAGGCAGGAGGAGGCAGCTCAGTTGGGGCACAGGGCAGGCACCATGTGGGAACTGGGAAGGCAACTTAGGCGGTGAGGAGTGAGTGAGTGAGTGGGTGGGGCGGGTGAGAGGGCGGAGTGAGCGAGCGGGCAGGCGACGACCGGGCGGGGGTGAGAGTGGCGACTGGGCGGGTGGGGCAAGGGAGCGAGCAGTGACCGGGCGATCCGGTTCGGGGGCGTGGCCAGCCAGATGTCGCTAGCGGTTCGGCGACCCAGGCCAAATTTCTAGCAAACCGGTCCGAACCGGTAGGAATCCACCACTGAAGCACCTGAGAAGAGGACCAGAATCTATAGAAAAGGGTTTGGGAGGTGACAGGTGATTAACCCATGGTTCTGTATTCAGCACACTCTCTCCTTATGCGGCTTTCTTGTGTGCACAGGTTGCATCACTCATAAACAATTTACTAATTTTTAAGAATAGAAACTCCAACTTGTAAGGAACATTGAAGTTTATAGGAACATTTTGTGGCTGTAACCAAGCCTGTAAATTAACCAAGGTGATCTTTTACCTTCTCTGTAAATCTTTGTTTTGGAACTATCAAACCAAGAAGACTGTAGTTGTTTTTCTTTAGTGGAAGGTATGGAATCTACCAGAACAAGTAAGTAGATAAAAATGTTTTTCTGTCTCTTTATCAGCCTGTAGTTCTTCCCAAACTTGCAATAGTTTCATAAGACTAATAAGAATTAGGATTGAATTAAGGGCTGAAAAATCTGTAAAATATAAAGGAGAATATCTGTAGCTCAGGGTTGAAATGAGGGGTCCTTAGTGCTCTCTGGGCTTGCTTGTTTTCTTGTAGATGTTTCATGACCCAAACTAGGTAATATCAGTGATGTTACCTAGTTTGAGTAATGAAATCTGCAAGAAAACAAGCAAACTCAGAGTGTACCAAGGACCCCTCAAGCTGCAAAATCTTTAAAACTATGTTGTGCTTAGATTTGTGTCCATTCCCAAACCCATCTTCTGAATCATTTTTGAAGCATCACAGTCCTAACTAGAATCACAGATACTGTATACAGAGAAGTGAATACAGCTTAGTTAGGCTTGGTGTGTCAAAGAGGGAGGAGATGGTCAGAGAACTAAAGAGATCTGGCTGTAGTTACTAAAGCCACACAGATTACATGGAGAGAACGTCACCAAAGGCTCCACTGTGAAACATCACTGCAAAAAAGATGGACAACAAGATCTTCCCTGTACATATGGACCCCATGGTAAAAATCCAAGAAGCTATTGTGCTACTAACTTACTGGCCAAGTTTAACGGATGCTCTAAGGAGAAGAAGGGATTTAGAACTAAATACACAAATCTGTTTAAGTATTTATTTCTTCCTAAATTTCTAGGCTACCTAACTGCAAAACAACTCTGTGCAACTTCACAAAAGTAAATAAACAACTTTACATAAAACAACAACCACATATAACACAACAAGCATCCCAGAGGACAAAACCATCTTTGAGAGGTCCTTGGTGCTCTCTGAGCTTGGTTGTGTTCTTGCAGGCATTTCATTACCCAAACTAGGTAACATCATCTTTCCACATTCCTGTTCCAGTTTAAAAGGCCCATCCAACCATCATAACCCAAAGCCTCGGAGAAAAGATCAATTGAAGGCAGGCAACGTGGTAGGCATGCTGAGTTTACAAAAAGCCTTATTTTGCAGGCAGGGAAACGGTTAACCTAAGCATGCTTGACTAAATAGGCAATAAATCAGGTTCTTGCTTCTTACTGCATTTTTTTATAGCTGAAGCTATAAAAAGGGAGAAGCTGTTTCTTTATATTGTCTGTAAAGCTGTATTATTGTAATCTTGCGTAGCTGAGAATAAAACTTGGTTTTTCTGGTGTCTGTTGATGTTACAGACTTCCAGTGGCTTGGAGGCTTTAGCGTTGTGTCACCTTCTCTTTCCTGGTTCACCTAGGCTTCCTTTCCCCATTTCTATCATTCTAGTTGTCTTATTAGAGACAGATTTAGACATTGTCTTTCCAATCAAACAATCCGAATATTGGGTGAGTTGAACAAGCCTAAATTTGTTAAGCATATTTAGCATGTTTTTTCCCCTCAGAAAACAAATTGAAAAACAGAAGAAAAGGAAGCTTCACTTGGGTGGATGAAATAAGCCCATCTTCTGTAGAACATCATATCAGAGTTTGCAGTAAAATTCACATCCAGAAAACACACACAGATTACTGATTCAGCTGGATTCATTAACTTCTTTATATACATAATAACAGGTGAATTTACAATACTAGTAGCAGAGTTCTTCCAACGTGGTAACAAGTAGAGAGATCAGTTTCCAGTTCAGAGCAGACAAGCCCACGCTTGTTTCACTTTAACACAGAGCAGTAGACCTGTTTCAGCTCCCATTGGCTGACCCTGTTACCAGGTCTCCATTCAGTCCCGATTGGCTGATCTATTCCAGTCCATGAATATTCATACTCTGACAGAACAAGCCAAGACGGTTAAATCTGTTAATGAAGTTTTTTTTTTATTGAGATGGAAATGTCTATTCTTGCTTCTGATACTACTGAAATGGGGGCTCCTATGGAAGAATTTGTTCTCCAGGTGATGGTGAAACTGCAGGTGACGGTGAAATGTCTATTCTTGCTTCTGATACTACTGAAATGGGGGCTTCTATGGAAGAATTTGTTCTCCAGGTGACGGTGAAACTGCAGTCCATGTGTAATGTTAGGGAGTTCAGTCATGGCAAAATGTGTGCTGAAATTATTTAATACTCGAAAGTATTTAATACTCTGTGCCAAATGAACCAGAACAATCAAGGAGATGTAACAGAGAAAGGTATGTTGAGGATGGAAAGCAGAGAAATGTGTCCTGAGGTCATGTTGAAGGTGAGTAGAAGTTAAATGAAGAGTGATACCATCAATTTCTGTCCTCTAAAAATAGTTGCCTACACATTTTGACAATTGGACAATGTGGATAAACCCAGAGTTTGATCCTGGAAATAGTAACCTGAAGTACCTTTGAGAGCATAGATCTAATTTAAAATAACAGAATTTATTATATTAGAACATTATGTGTTATACTACATTATGTGGTATACCGTAGCTATTAGCATATCTTAGCAAGATCATATTGCTTATATACTGCAACATGTTATTTTTTAGAAGATTATGTTCATTATAAGATTACCCTGGAAGTTTCATTATATTTTTGTAAAGTTAAGTCTGTGATAACAAAGAGTTGAGTATACAGCAATAGTACAAATGTAACGGCTATAACCAAACATTAGAGATTTATTTCTCAGTCGCACATGATTAAACCATTATCCTTTGTGCTTTCTAACAGACTGGTAAATTTATCAGCATAAACCTTGAAAGCAGCTGTTATCCTGCAAGCTGCCATTTTCTCACAGTGCACCAAGTAAAGTTTGACAGAATGTAAATATTATTGTTTTATGAAACTGCGAAGAAGTAATATTTCTAAGGAAAGATGCTTGCACACAGACCCAAGATAGCAATACATAGTAATGTAATGACCATAGTTTTCTTCCCAATGAAATATACTATAGGATCCCACAGTGGAATCCTTTCAGAGATGCAAATTAAATGCAGGACAGTCTAAATTATTGAAATCACATTTTAAATATTAGATGCAACCAGGCTCATGATATTTCCTCTGGAGATCTAACACTTTTCAGAGTCTGACAGAGACAAATCGTACCAAACAATTGCTAAGCCATCTACTCCTCCCTTTCTTTCTCCAGAAGAGGAATTTAGGAAGACAATTGGTGAGCCAGGAGAGGGGAGGTTGCTTCACCAACTTTTCCTCAAAATACAATGATGGAATGAAACAGGGTTAGAGTTTCAGGATGCCTCCAGTGTGAAGCCTAACAGAATTTCACATCACAAAAAGAAGGTGGGTGTCTTGAAAAGTCATTAGTAGTTGGGTTTCTCCTGAACTTTAACATCCTTCACATTTGATTTCTGAAAAAGCCAACAGAATATTGTACTGCAAACCAAGGCATACAAAACCTTTGCTAGACCAATTCTTGAATACAGCTCGTCTGCCTGGAATCCGCACTGTATATCGGACATTAACACAATTGAGCGAGTCCAGAGGTAGTTCACAAGAAGAGTACTCCGCTCCTCTGCTTGCAATAAAATACCTTACGCCACCAGGCTTGAAATCTTAGGCTTGGACAACCTAGAACTATGCCGCCTATGGTCTGACCTAAATGTAGCACACAAAATTATCCACTACAATGTACTCCCTGTTAATGACTACTTCAACTTCAACCGCAATAATACACAAGCACACAATAGATACAAACTCAAGGTAAACCGCTCCAAACTTGATTGCAGAAAATACGACTTCAGTAACAGAGTGGTCAATGCCTGGAATGCTCTACCTGACTCTGTTGTTACATCCCCAAACCCCCATAACTTTAACCTTAGACTGTCTACTGTTGACCTCACCCCATTCCTAAGAGGTCTGTAAGGGGCGTGCATAAGCGCACCAGCGTGCCTACCGTCCCTGTCCTACTGTCTCCATTTTTTTCATACCCATTTACTATGTTCATATTTATGTTTATACTATACCTGTTATCTTGTACATGTTAGACAAAATAATAATAATAATAATAATAACAACAACAACAACAACATTTAACCCCTTTGGGTTGATCCTTAAAAAACTGGTTAGTATGGAGAGACCAAATTGCAGTTTACTCTGTTTTTTTTTTTGTCTAACACTATCCTTGCCCTAGTGTTTGAACTCCCTCCCAAGCTTCAGAAGACCACTTAAGAGCTGTTTTCGTAATAACTTGCTATGCTACTGAAATGGCGGGAGAAGGAAAAAGTATTTCAAACGATGGAAAGCAAGCAAGGGTAAAACACCAAAAATATAAAGCATCACTTAGTACATGGTATTTTTGGGTTATTCTGCTTTATTTCAGTAAAAGTACAATTACTACGATATGAAGCTTTGCCACTTTTGTTAACATTAGACTCAAAAAGCATTAAGGGAAGGGAAGGCAACTTTTTCAACATTTCAGAGAGCTAGGCTACAATAATGATTCTCCATAGTTCTAAAAAGTGAATTTTATCTCTATCTCAGAAAGTGGAAGTACAATTGAAAGCAAAAGTTTGTCCAAATTTTGGTCAAAGTCTATGTTTTAATAAATCTCGGATATGCTGATATTTGGTTGGATCTGTATTTCTTTTAACTCACGTACAGTGTGCCTGTGCCATTAACTAACATACTATCCCAAAGCAAAATAAAGAGATGTTTAAAAATTGCCAAGATGTTTGTTTCTTCAAATATTTCTCCTTTTTCCTCCAAATATACCTTATGCGATTGTGTTCTGTTTGTTTTTCATCAGCACAGAATACTTTGTTCCAAAATGTTTCCGCCTAACTTGGTTTTCTTTTGCCTTCTTTGGAGAATGACTTTTGTGAAATATTTTTCACAAGATTTCCTGGCAATCTATCACCCATGTAGATAATTGTGTTATAAGCAATTACTACGGACCTGTGGACATCTACTACTAATTTCTTAACAATGTTTCTCACATTGGAAATTGCTAATTATGTGTGTTTGGAAATTCTTTATAGCATTTCCTATTTTGTAAGAGTGAATTATCTTTGTTTTCAAGTGCTTAGATGCATAGAGGCGTCTATACTTGTTAAATCATGACCCGACAGGCTCGGCGAATGAGAAAGTTTGTTCACCTGGGAAATTGTCTTTACATGGCTAATTATAAGCAAAATGAGTCTGTTATATTTTTGGGCTTTATTTAAAAGGAAGGAAGGAAGGAAGGAAGGGAGGGAGGAAGGCGCGGAAAGCAGTGGGGCGCAAAAAGAGTGGCAAGCCAGCAATGTGCCTCGCGACCCACTCCTTGCCGGTATCTACCACCGCCTAGGGCAAAAATGAGGGAAGAGAGGGAGAGAGAAAGGAAGGAAGGAAGGAAGGAAGGAAGGAAGGAAGGAAGGAAGGAAGGAAGGAAGGAAGTTTCCATTTTCACTTTTTTTCTTATTTTGAATCTATAAGCAACAACATATAAATAGGAAGTATGTATTCAAATGTGCAGAAATACATTTTATTTCACATGCCATACAAATATTATGTCACTTGTTGTATGATTAGGGATTCATAGACATACATACACATCCAGTTTTGGTCACCACATTATAAAAAAGATGTTGAGACTCTGGAAAGAGTGCAGACAAGAGCAACAAAGATGATTAGGGGGCTGGAGGCTAAAACATATGAAGAACAGCTGCAGGAATTATGTATGTCAAGTCTAGTGAAAAGAAGGACTAGGGGTGACATGCTGCCACAAAGAAGAAGCAGTCAACCTATTTTCCAAAGCACCAGAAATTAAGACAAAAAACAATGGATGGAAACTAATCAAAGAGAGAAGCAACCTAGAACTAAGGAGAAGTTTCCTAATGGTGATAACAATTAACCAATGGAACAGCTTGCCTTCAGAAGTTGTAGGTGCTCCATCATTGGAAGCTTTTAAGAGAAGACTGGACAGCCACTTATCGGAAATGGTATAGGGTCTCCTGCTAGTGCAAGGGATTAGACTACAAGGTCTCTTCCAGCTCTGTTATTCTGTTATTCTGACTACACACACCTGGATTCAATTTTTACTTAGAGCTTTCAAAGAGAGCTCTTTAAGACCTGTAATTCTTTACCAGTTTCATAAAAAGCCTCTGGTCAATTTCAGTTCTTTAATAAAAGCAAATTTAAATCCTAAAATTTGTGGGTGATGCCTTACATATGTAGTAAACCATGATAGATTGAGTGCCAAAGAAAAAGTTGCAGGTAATGTTTTGAAAGAGAGTGACCTCATACAACTCCCTTTTTACAGCCCTGCAGTACCTGTTCTGTTATGCTATTAATTATATTAATCGTATTAGTTATAATAATTGATTGCCAAACTGGCCTTAACAAGGAAGGTCACCTTAGGTCAGGATCGGCAATTATAAATATATTTATATTTTCTCATAGGAGAGAAATAGTTTATTGTTATATAGTACTGGTAAAAGAGCTTACATGTTTCCTTCTGTGTGATTGTTTTTAGCTAAGTCTTGGATACCAATTTTTCAAAGTATTTTTGTTTCTTTTTATTGATTTATTTATTTTTCAAATTTATAGAGGCACCCACTTCACAAAACAAGTCAACCCTATTTTGAAACAGGTCCTCTTTAGCTGCCACCTAAGTTCCTTTTTTTGAAGTCAGTTCTCCTCACTTATGTCTTGACCTAGCACATAATATTATTACGAATGTAGTTGACTGTGTGGGTAAGAGAGGATGGTTAACCTACCATTATGCCAAGAGCATGTATGTATCCATAACATTTTTATACTTTATTCATAACCAAATCTCAGTCATTGTAGCAGAGGTGGGTTCCTCCCAGTTCGGACTGGTTCGCCCAAACCGGTAGCGACCCGCTGGTGATGTCACAATGATGTCACAGATCTGGTTCGGTCGGTGCCGGTCCGTGGATGCTGCCATCTTTTTTTTTTGAATTTTTTTGAATTTATTTTTTCTTCTGTGCATGCGCAGAAGCCGAGTTTCCGGCAGTGCGCATGCATCTCCATCTTGTTTTTGGCTTTTTTAATTATTAATTTTTTTGAATTTTTTTTTGCACTGTGCATGCGCGCGTGTCCACGAGGCGCACGCGCGCCCATGAGGCACGGCCACGCAGTGTGGGAGGAAGCGAACTGGCAGTGAGGTAAGTTAGAACCCATCCCTGCATTGTAGGATGAAATGCATCTTGTTTGATGTTCCCAAAACTTGATTTCTTCTTTCATATCAATTTTTTCCACAAAAAAGAAACACCAGAGCTATCTGAACTGGGTCACAAAAATTCAGGCCACAAACAGACAAAAACAAAACAATACAGAAAATTAAAACTCTTTTTCTCATCTGGTTGTTGTATTGATTTATTGATTGATTATTTATGTATTTATTGCATCTCAGGCTTGACAGCTGTATTGCTGTAGCACCCTTGTGAATTGATAATGTCTGGCAATGCTCTGCTTCTGTTAATGAATCAATTTTATTTCACATATAATTTTGTTCCTTGAAGTCAATTCTCTCATCCAGTATCTTGGATCTTAGTTTATTTTATTGATTGATTTTATGCAGCTGCCCATCTCACTTACATGAATCTTATAACTCAAAGTCCTCTTCTACTAAGATAATGCATCTCTTACAGCCCCAAATCAGGAAAGGGGTCTAATCTCTATTTTTTTTTAATAAAAAAAAAGTGGTTCTCTGGCCAGCAAGAACATCTGAAAAAGCAAAATTATGACTTTTAGCAAAACAATTAGACCCTAGATAGTTTTCATGTGGATCTGATCCACTTTTTAAAATATGAAATTGGGAATCCATTGAAATAAATAGTCATCTGGGAAATGGCACTTTTTTTAAAAAAAAAATGTTGTTTTTCCATCAGTATAAGCTATTGATTTTCTCAAAGTACAGAGAGAAAAGAACACCACTAAACTTTGCTGATTTAAACCATGGTGCCAAGAGTCTTTCTTGGTGATCATATGGTATAAAAACAATGGAATTTGATTATAACAAGCTTAAAAATTGCATTCAGACCTCTTCTTCCGGGACTTCCTAATGGTATGCTAGCTGGATTGTTACTGTTATAAAGTAGAAACTGTTCCTAAGAGAGTATTATACTGACCTTTCCCTTCTATAGGTCACAAAAGAAAATGACAAACCAATAACCTAAGAGATTCCCCCAAAGATCTCACATAGAGACATAGCAAAGGGTTAGTTTGAGGATGAGAGACAGAAAGTAAGCTCCATAAATGACACAATATGAATATGTATCTAATTGCTCCATGGTCGATCACTGTAGAGCATGGTTAGCAGGAGCAGTCAACCTTTGGATTCCCAGGGAACACATTCAAAATGTTTGAATGTTGAGGACCAGATTAGGAACAAAGAGGATGCAAGATCAGCAAGACCGAGAATGTGGAATAATGTATGGAATACGAACAAGATCATGAATACGTGGCGGCGCAGTGGTTGGAATGCAGTATTGCAGGCTAATTCTGCTGACTGCCAGCAGTTCAAATCTCGCCGGCTCAAGGTTGACTCAGCCTTCCATTCTTCCGAGGTGGGTAAAATGAGGACCCAGATTGTTTGGGGCAATATGCTGACTCTGTGAACCGCTTAGAGAGGGCTGTAAAGCACTATGAAGCGGTATATAAGTCTAAGTGCTATTGCTATTGAAATTCCAGGAATTTTTTGGGGGGTGTCATTTTGTGATATATATTTTTTTGTAAAAAAAAAAAGCCACCCTAATTTAGGGATTGTAGGTAGTACTCAATTTATGACCACAATTGAGTCCAATTTTTTTGTTGCTAAGTGAAATGTTTGTTAAGTGAATTTTGTCCCATTTTATGACCTTTAGTGCCACAGTTGTTAAGTGAATCGCTGTGATTGTTAAGTTAGTAACACAATAGCTAAGTGAATCTGGCTTCCCCATTGACTTTGCTTGTAAGAAGGCCACAAAAGATGATCACATGACCCCGAGACACTGCAACTCTCATAAATATGAGTCAATTGCCAAGCATCCGAAGTTTGATCATGTGACTGTGGGGATACTGCAATGGTCATAAGTGTGAAAAATGGACATAAGTCACTTTTTTCAGTGCCATTATAACTTTGAGCGGTCACTAAATGAACGGTTGTAAGTTGAGGATTACCCATATTACCTTTTTTAGTATTCCTTACTTCAATGTGGGCACTTTGTTTTGAGAACCACACATGGCCTTAGGGTTTCAAGTTGTTCATTTCTGATACACAGCAATGCTATATTCAGGAATTTATACACCGCCTATTAAAGAAAACTTCATGTATTACATGAAGTATACATGACTTTGTAGCAGGGGTGGGTTCCTCCCGGTTCGGACCGGTTCTCCCGAACCGGTAGCAGCCTGCTGGTGATGTCACGATGATGTCACCGAACCGTATCGGTCGGTGCTGGTCCGTGGGGGCCGCCATCTTTTTTTAAATTTATTTTATTTTATTTTTTTAAAAAAATTAATTTATTTTTCCTTCTGAGCATGCGCAGAAGCCGACTTCTGGCACTGTGCATGCGGTTGCCATCTTTTTTTTTGGCTTTGTTTTTTTTGTTGTTGTTGTTACTGCGCATGCGCGCGCCCACGAGGCACCCCCATGCGGTGCGGGAGGGAGCGAACCGGCAGTGAGGTAAGTTGGAACCCACCCCTGCATTGTAGCAACTATCCTCCGGAAAGAAGTGGACATAGTATAGTGTTTAATGGACCCACATAAAGTTTGAAGTGGAATGCCTAACAGACCTTCATCAAACCTCTTTTTCACCCAAACTGCATTAACTATTCACATAATTATTGCACCTTGATTAATGACCAATAGGCACCTGTGATATTGTCTAACTCCATTTATTAGGATTCAGTGCATTTCAATTTACCAGAAAAGGTATGAAACAATTAGCTCAGAGAATGTCATGTGCACAAGCACTGAGGTGCTTTCGACTCAGATGATTTAGTGGATCCAGCAATCGTATTAAAAGGAAAGATATGCAGCCGTATATTTTATCTGAAAAATGACGAGTTGATCAGCATTCACCCTGTATTCCTCATGCTTTCTTTTCAGCACCAAGCACTGTAATTATGAAAGAAACAGTGTCTTAAAACTAGCCTGATATCACAAACAGTTTTGGCCTTTAGTTGCATTTGTCATGCATTTGTTTTTTATTGAAGTGACACACATCTAAAACAATCATATAAAATTAATATTAAAAAACATGACATGCTGTTATCAACTCAGAAGGAGGACCAAGGAAACTCCTACCAAAAAAAATCCTCCATGTAGGCTCCAACTGAGCCACTAGAACAGTGTTTCTCAACCTTAAACATTTTAGGATGTCTAAACTCCCAGAAGTAAATTAACCAAAGTCTTAACCAAAATGGTTAAGGTTGAGATACACTGTTCTGGGATTGGGAAAAGAACCTTTCATTTCTGGAGTGTTACCAACTCTCATTTCCAGTGTGTGTGTGTGTGTGTGTGTGTGTGTGTGTGTGTGTGTGTGTGTGTTTCAGGATTTGCTTGAATGAAGAAGGTTCTGAAATATAGATAAATACACTCAAAGTGTGCTTTAAATAATATCCCTCGAGGTTATCCACTAGCTCTGAGAATTTTCAGGCTTCAAGTTTGCAAGCTGTTCATGTGAATGATTTGTTTATTTTATACTACTGCATGGTTGGTGATTTACCTCCAGAGGCATAAAATGAAACAAACACTGAAACAAAGAATAATGGGTATCCAGATCTGTGAAGTTCTCTGTTGTCTTTTGATCTAAACTGGTTCATAGCTTTAATCGGCAGTATGTTTCTCAACACACAAGAACCAGAAACTCTTTTTTTTTCTTAACCAAAGGGTCAGTTTATGAAATTAATCAGTTAAGAGGAAAAATGAGAGGAAAAAATGAATGTGTATTATCCTGGAGAGCTTTAAAAAATTCATAAGGACTAGACAGAAAAAGGTCCATATAAGTGGACTGTTTTAAAGACTGAATAGCTAGATGACCTGACAGGGTTTTTTCACTCTTTCAACTGAATATTTAATCATCCTAAAAAGTCTACAGTGTCAGATAGTTTTCCTGTTTCACCTCCAGCCTTGCTCAACATACCTCAGCATCTGATATTGAGAAACATATTGCCATACACATGAAAGCTACATTTAGCTATCATGAATAGTTATTGACGTACTTTGCATTATTCTGATTGCAAATTTGTTAGAAGAATAAGATAGATAACAATAGATAATTAACAGACAGACAGATGGATGGTAGCTAGGGATGCTAGAGAATTTTACTGGGCCTGTATTTTTAAGCAAAATAAACTAACTCACACACGTGGTCCATTTAATTCTGTTCTCCTGATTTGATTGCCTACAAAAATGGGTGCATTAGGAACATTGCATTTATTAATGTGGAATGTCGAATACAAACCTGAGCATATTAGGGAAATATGCATCCAAAATTATAAATGTAAATTCTCTAGCTTGTAAGGAGGTCAATGCAAAACAATGCATACATTTGGAGGAACTTATAATTCAACATAGGCAAAAGTGAAATGGACTGAATATGCATGGCTTGCTACATTGCGAATTGCTATATCGTACAGTTGTAAATTCTGTAGGTTTTTTTTTTATTAAGTGGGATTTAATTATGTTGGTGGCCATATATTTCTGTCATCTGGCATCCCGCTCTCCTCCACTATTTTCTGTATTTTATGCAAAAACATGTAAGTCAGGAAGAAGAAGAAGAAGGAGGAGGAGGAGGAGGAGGAGGAGGAGGAGGAGGAGGAGGAGGAGGAGAAGGAGAAGGAGAAGGAGAAGGAGAAGGAG
>QLTV01003973.1:469920-481342 GCA_003457575.1 Thermophis baileyi
AGAAGAAGAAGAAGAAGAAGAAGAAGAAGAAGAAGAAGAAGAAGAAGAAGAAGAAGAAGAAGAAGAAGAAGAAGAAGAAGAAGGAGAAGGAGGAAGGGGGAAGGGGAGGGGGAGGGGGAGAAGGAAGAAGAAGATGATGATGATAAATGAACTAATGTTCTCTTTTGATTTCCTTTTTAAGCAGAAGGATCTTTTGATTTTTTTCCCAGATTAAATAACAAACAAACAAACAAATAAATAAACTGGCAGGAACTTAGTATTATAATAGCCTACTAACCAGGATTTATTTCATACCTTATACGGTCATTTTCATATAAAGTCAAAAGCAATTCTCATAGCCATGAACACATATGATTGAATGTTAGGAAAAAGTATGGGTCATATTCACGCATTATCTCTTTTAATAAAATAGGTGCTCACCTGTAAAATAATGTGAGAGAATCTGCCCAAGTCATTCACATCTTACTTCACAGAACTTTGCTAATTTTAAGACTGCTAGTCTAAAGTAGCATCTCCATTTAATGCTCTCGATAACCTCTAAACTGAACTTGATGGACTTTGCCTCCCAAAGCTTCTGGATTCAAATTCAAATTACTGAACACAAATATCTGATCCATAAAGTGCTCTCTGAACAGGTCTAATATGCATTCACCATTTGCAAATTGAAACTCTTGAAGTCAATCTCTTCATCATCAAATGCAGGGAATGAAGGAGTCAGTGAAACAATGCCAATTGAAAGTGTGTGCAGCCCTTTGAAGGTTTAAAACTGATAATATTTACATAAATAGCTATGCAAATACAACCCTGCAGAGATTGCAGCTCTTACATTATTCAGATTATCAGCTCTCAGAAGGCATTATCTTGGTAAATCTCCGCATTCAAGAAGAATATAAATTATGTCTTAAGCACAGTGCATGAAAGTGACATCTATGGTCTAGGGAGCAGGAAAGGAAATGGAGACATTTACAAAGTCTCTTTTCCTATAAATATGAAGGTATATCTAGATAGTCTGTCAGATTTGTATGTGTGGGAAGTGCTATTAAAAATAATGGTCCCATGTTTTATACCCCTGTCCTCTTCCGTAACATACGGTATTGAGCTGTGTGATACTTAACTGACCTATGTATTTCTGGACTCCTTCTGGGGAACAAAAAATGTGAAATTAGAATTTAGAATTCACATTGTTGGTTCCCCAGAAGGAGTCCAGAAATACATACCATAACATACCATCATGACTGCTGTGGTGCTTAGAACGTACTTTTTGATGCATATTTTTTTTAAAAAAAACTTTTTTTTTATCTTTGGGGAATACAGGTCATCTTCAACTTGCAAACACAACTGAGCCCAAAATTTTTGTTTCTAAGTGAGACATTTGTTAAGTAAGCTTAGTCCCATTTTATGACCTTTATTGCCACAGTGGTTAAGTGAATCACTGCAGTTCTTAAGCTAGTAGCTACAGCTGTTAAGTGAATCTGGCTTCCTCATTGACTCTGCTTGTCAGAAGGTTGCAAAAGGGATCACATGACCATCGTAAATATGAACCAGTTACCAACTATCCGAATTTTGATTACATGACCATGGGGGATGCTGCAATGGTCATGAGTGTGAAAAACAGTCATAAGTCACTTTTTTCAATGCAGTTGTAACTTTGAACAGTCAGTAAATAAAAGGTTGTAAGTTAAGGACTACCTGTACGTCCTACATGACAGAAACAAAAGAATAGAAGAGTTTAATTCAAATTTCCTAGGAGGACTCTTTCCAGTTGTAACCCCAGCTATTCTGTAAGAATGGGGTACTCTGAGTTCTGTTCCTTGTACAGTTCATCCAAAAGGAAGAACATTTATCATATCAGGAATAACTTCAGAATTTGTTTGTTTGCTTTTGTCAAGAATTGCTTATCTGGTAAAAAAACTCCACAAACATAGAGTAGACTCACAAGATTTGTTTTTCTCACCATGTACATGTATACATCTGAACTAGACTGTGGTGTTTCTCTGTGTCATATAATATATGTGGGCATGTGGATATATGCATAATTTTGTATTTATTTATTTAGTCATGTTTATGTAGTGTATATTGGAGGTGGTGACCCTTTGAGAGCTGTATGCAACGAAATTTCATTTTAATGTGTGCCAATTAGTGTACATTTAAAGTGACAATAAAGTTATTCTAAGTATATTATAAATCTAAGAAGTGTAACAAAAAGATAAGCATGAGTCAATTCTGGAAATCTAGTCTAGTAAGAAGAGATTGGAGAGGAGGGAAAAAACTGCTAAGGTTATGCATTGACAGTATTAATTTCTGGATAACAAAGAGTGAAATTATAAAGTGACTTGAAAATGAGAGAGAGAGAGAGAGAGAGAGAGAGAGAGAGAGAGAGTCCTTTGCTTCATGATGGTTTATTAAAAAAACAACATGAACCTAAGGATCCTTAGTATTATAGTAAATCCAAATAGAAGTAGAAAAATACTTCTGTTAATTGTAGAAAAGTTCTACCCTATGGAGTCAACTAAATGAAGGAATGCAGTAAAAAGAAACTCTAAATCCAAAGTGCCAACTAACCATACTATATCTATTAGAGTCACACTCCACCTTGACATGAAACTCAAATGAAGAGTTAAGGATTATGGCAATCTGTTATTACTTTTAAAGCACTTGACATGGAATGAACATTTCTAATTTGCTGCCTCCCTGACTTAAAGTATGTCTCTTAGGTCTACTTCTGATATGTAATTCAGAGTCTTAGCTGCATACCCAAGGGGATGTTTGTTTAATGCCTTGGTAAAAAAGAATTAAGAATATTGGATTTAGTGATTGATATGACCAACATCAAACCTTTGTCTTTGAGAGTATCTTGAAGAGGGGAATGGGAGAAAGTCTCAAAGTATTTGCCTTCCTAATAGAATACTCTAAATCTGGAAATTACCGGGAAAGAAAAAATTATATTAAACATTTATTTTTTATTTTGTTCAATCATATCCAGTTCTCAGAAACTGCCAGGACAAGTCTGTACAATTTGTCTGTACAATGAAGTGGTGTCAACGTCCCGACTGATGAACCCAAGCAAAGCAAGCACAGCTGAGACGATTCAATCTCTTAACACAAAACTTTATTGAGTACATCATATCGGCAAAGATGAGGGCAAAACCAGATCTAACTATTTCCCATGCAAACTCACATAGTTAAAGTTCAGGTCTTCCCTCCCCCTATTAGACGAGGTCACATTGTCCAACGGAGGCTTCTGGTGTTGTTGTGAGAAAGGTTTTTGACTCTGGTAAACACCTTTGTTCTCACTGCTAGCATCTTAATTTTTGGAGTTCTATTTCCCCTTTCCCTTCTCCCCATAGTTCGTTGGCAAGCTGAGAAGTGATAATAGTTGCAACAGCAAAAGCACCTTTTGAAGCTTGACAAGTGGTTTGTCATAGCCTCCTTCCTAGGGCTGAGATAGAATAATTGGCCCCAAGTTTACCCAGCTGACTTTGTGCCTAAAGTGGAACTAGAATTGATGGTCTTCCAGTTTCTAGCCTGATGCCTTAATCACTACACCAAAGTGGATCTCTTAAAAAAAATATACCAAGAGTAATAATAATGATGGTTGTGATGAGCAGACAACTGAAATTTAAATCAATTTCAGATTTTTCAGCCTTCTACTGTTGATTATTCTATTATAAATAAAGTACTGCAATCTAATTGATTAAGGGAGTAACATCTTTTGTTGTGAACATTGAATTGTTACTACCACATCACTCCACTAATCTCAAGAGGGATCACTATATTGAGCTTTGGGTCCACAGCAATTTAATCTACTGGAAATGCATGTTCAATCTCTTGCAGCGGTCTGTTCCCTTGACATTTTAAACCTTCTGCCTTCTACTTTATTTGTAATCTCTGAGACTGTTTGCAAAGAAGAGTTTTTTGATAGTGTGGCCTTAAATTCTTCAGTTAGCAAAACTCACACAGGAACAAAGAAGGCAGCAGTTGAATTTTAAATTGTTTGCAGCTGGTCTCCAACTGCCTTCAGTTTATTGGTCATGCAAATTGGGAAAAACAGTCTAAATCTCTTGTGTGCTGCAGATATCTGAACCTCAATGGTGGCTTAAGGGAGAAAAATGTCCAGCAAGCTCAGGAATAATTCAAGGGGCAAAAATCTTTAGGGGTGTTTTGTGGGGGGGGGGGAAGAAAAGAAATAAGGAATAAATCTTTTCAGAGAAGGATGTATATGGCAACTTAAGGCAAAACAAGGTTTTTGAGGGCCTCACCCCTGAAAGTGGTCTGGAAGAGAAACAACTGAGTAATGGTATTTTTTTAAATCTACATTTGTAGTGACCCGCTGGTGATGTCACGATGACGTCACCAATCCGGTTTGGTCGGTGCTGGTCCGTGGGTGCTGCCATCTTTTTTTTGAATTTTTTTTTAGAAATTTTTATTTATTTATTTTTTCTTCTGCGCATGCACAGAAGCCAAGTTTCCAGCACTGCGCATGCGTCACCATCTTGTTTTTGGCAATTTTTTTAATTTTTATTTTTGAATTTAAAAAAAAAATTTTTACTGCGCATGCACGCGTGCGCAAAGCGCACGCACGCCCACGAGGCGCGGCCACGCGGCGTGGGAGGAAGCGAACCGGCAGCGAGGTAAGTTAGAACCCACCCCTGGTATACACACATGAATGTACATTTTTGTACATGAATATTTGCACTGTACTATCAATATATCTACAGCAGCGGTAGGTTGCTCCCGGTTCGGCCCGGTTCCTAGAACCGGTAGCGGCGGCGGGAGGCTCCGCCCACCCACCCGGGATGCTTCTGCACATGCGCAGAAGTGTCACACGTTCTCATGCGCGAACCAGTAGCAACGGGTTTTAGAACCCACTACTGATCTACAGTATATAGAAATACTATTATATATAAAAATATATGTTTCCTCCATGTGCACAGCTAGACTTCCCTCCATGTATATATCTCTACATCAAAATGACAACCAATCTAAAGCTGCATTTTATTTGCTCAGCAGAAAAATATTTTGTTTTTCAACTGCTTTTCCTTCTCCTCCAATGGGGGTGGGGAGAAGGGTACACAGTTGGCTGAGGTGAGGGTTTTTTAAAGCTTCTTTTAGAAATTATTCAGCAAGGTTATTGTGTCTTAGCTCCTGTTATCACTGGAAACAAATTTCAGTAATTTCTTTTATTCATCTTTCAAATGAAGAAAATCCAGAGGAGGAACAAGGAATGTTAAAGAAAATACTCAAGGTAAAATTGGAAGAAGGCAGAAATGGGAGGTTTGAAAATGCTAGAGAGAGAGAAACATCAGAAAAGTAGAGAAAGTAGAGAAAGGAAGAGGATCTGCAGAAGGACACATGGTAGTGTGGGCATGCAGATGACAAAAGATGGCTACAGGGAGTGAAGACTATATTTAATCCTTGCAATGGTTTGGAGATCACTCTTTTTACAGTCTGGGTGTAAAGTCTGGGGTGAAGAAGGAGGAGGACGAAAAGGAAATACTGCAATCTAATGTACAACAGAGAAACTAGTAAGCAAAGTTTATAATAGTAGATTGTAGATTGTAGTCATTGCTATGGGCAGGACCTTTGATAAGATAATTTAAAAGAAACTGATCTGGATTATGAGAAATCCATTTTTCTTTTTGACCTGTAGGTTATCTTAAGACTTGGTTACTCAAGTCTTTCAAAATGGCATTCAGATATCCTTAAATATACTAGATTGTTTTACAAAGCTCTTTACAAAAGATTGTTTTATCCAAGCTTTGCATGGATTCACAGACTTTCATTAAAAGATCTAGAAGAGTCAATAGTCAGTATAACAGAATAGTTCCAATCAAACCTTCTACACTATGAAGACTTATTATAATTCCTTATTTTATTAACACACTTTCATTAATTTACATCTTGAGTTGGTAAAGAGCAGACAGAAGACACTTGCAATGAAACACGCTTCATAGTTTTTCAGGAAGAAACACTTCTGTGTTTAGTGGGGCTCACACTCTAAAGTAAAATATTAACATGGCAGTCTAAGGTTCCAGAAAAGTAGATAAAAATCTGATTTTCATGACCACCCAGAAACTATATTCTCTTCTTTTGGAAATGGAAATCTGTTCTACTGCTCTAAAGTTCAACTCAAGGATAAGCAATCTATGATACTTTAACTGCAAGTAACACAATAGTTTGCCATTGACTCTTTCTACTAGGGTTGATGTGAGTTGTTCTTCTACTCACATCTCTAAAGTATACTTTTCCATTACATTACATATGATCAAAAAATAAAACCAATCTTACAGACAAAAATAAAATTTAATTAAATTTCTCTGGTTGGGTTGTTCACTGAATATTATTTCTCACTAAAGGCTTTACATTCTAAAATATAATACAATGAATTAGTATCTTTCATTGTGTTTCATTAAGGAATTGAATTGTACTGAGCCATAACTATTACACAAAACCAGATTCTTAAACTTGATTTGGTTTTTGATGATTTTCCTTATGAGCTATCTTTATAGTAGCCATAAATTTAGAGAACTGGCACTTTCTGCAATACTACAAGGAAATATGTCTTTCTGGAGAAATCTTTTTTAAAGAGGAGACTGATCAATGGGGAGAGGGATGGTAACAAGGGAAAGAAATGATTAGATTTCTAATGTTGGCACAGAAATAAACTAAGGACCCTATTTTCAATTTATTAAAAAATGCATATTGTCTATTTAGCTAGATAGAACATGCATAGGTTAGTAACCTGCTCATAACTTGCTCAGATGAAAATCTGTCAAAGTACAGTATATAAATATAATTCTAATGTAATAATTTTAACACAATAAATATAGTGTTAGCAATAGCACTAGCAATAGCATTTAGACTTATATACTGCTTCACAGTGCTTTACAGCGCTCTCTAAGCAGTTTACAGAGTCAGCATACTGCCCCCAACAATCTGGGTCCTCATTTTACCCACCTCAGAAGGATGGAAGGCTGAGTCAACCTTGAGCCTGATGAGATTCAATCTGCCAAACTGCTGGCAGCCGGTGATCAGCAGAAGTAGCCTGCAGTACTGCACTCTAACCACTGCACCATCATGGCTCTTCCCGCAATCCTTGTGTTCTTCCCACGGAATTGGGAATAATGTAGAACAGCTTTGAAGCATCTGTGTCATAGGTATCTTATAAAGACCACTGCTGACTGGGAAAATAGACCAACAGGTGGATTATGGTTTAGACCTTTTTATTTCTAAAACCATAAATCTGGTTTCCAAGCTAAAGGCTGTAATCCTACAGTCACATACTTGGGAAGGCTTACTTCTGAGAACATAAGTATAGGATTGCATAATAAGTATACTTGTCTATATTTGTCAATGATTTTACTAGGTTTGCTTTTCATAGGAATTAACATATTGAATATTAGGTCTCAGCCTATTTTCATTCATGCAACTCTCTATAGCGATTAACAAATTCCATTCATTTTTAGCCACGTTTGATTGACAAGATCAGACAGGGATTTATTATGGGAAACCTCGGTTGTGATTATTTGGCTTTTACAAACTACAAACACATCATAATGTTAAGTCTAAATTCAGCAGTATAAGTAACGAGAATCAATCAAGCTTCCTCTATATTATTTTGAATATATTCCATATTGTTCGTTTACCAAGTATTTTTAACTGACCTTTCACATTCTGGATTTGCTGTATTATCTGTTTGGGTTTTATTTGTTTGTTTGAAATCCTGGATCAAAATAAGAATCTTACATATAAAATTTAAGTTACTCACTTATTAAACGTAGTCAACACGAGACCAGCAATCTTTGAAATGGTTTGTCCTATAATGACTATGGATAAATAGATTGGGGTAAGTCTTCTCCATTTTCCTTTTCATTTTTTAGATGTTGATTTCCAATCTATCCCATTTGGGGGACAATTTTGAAATCCCACATAGAAACAAGCAAATCTATTTGGAAAAAGTGGGATTATCATGAATGTAACTTTTTTTTTTAATAACTCAATAGCAACGTCCACATTATCCTTTGCTCTTTCTACAATCTTGGCCAATGCATGTGCATACATGATGTCAAAAGAGCTGCTGCCTAAAATATCTTGTACGGGTAGTCCTCAACTTACAACCCAAAATCTGAGTTGAGTTGAACCCATCATTTTTGTTGCTAAGCGAGACAGTTGTTAAATGAAATTTGCCCCATTTTATGACCTTTCTTGCTACAGTTGTTAAGTGAATCACTGCAGTAGTTCAGTTAGTAACACCGTTGTTAAGTGAATCTGGCTTCCTCATTCACTTTGCTTGTCAGAAGGTAGCAAAAGGTGATCACATGACTCCATCAGAAATATGAGTCAGTTGCCAAACAGCTGAATTTTGATCATGTGACCATGGGTATGCTGCAAGTGTTGTTAAGTGTGAAAAATGGTCATAAGTCACTTTTTTCAGTGCTGTTATAACTCTAAATAGTCACTAAACGAACTGTTATAAGTCAAGGATTATCTGTAGCTCAAGACTTCTACAATTTTACAAAGCAGGCCTATTTACGCCATCCCCTAGCCATTCTGTCTACCAACAACCCATCCAACACTAACTCCATATCCTTGAAACTGACTGCCAATGCAAAAGGACAGTGTTAACAGATGGATCACAAAACAAAAACTTACATTATTTTGTGTGTCTTATTGGTATGACATCAAGCTCAAAATAGACTTGCCAGGTTCACACCTAAAATTGCCTCACCAAATGGTCGGGTTATGGTCAATTTAATAATTACAAATGCTCATCAGGGTTCTGAACCCCATAAATATCAATAAGAAAACAACCACATAGTTCATTTGCCAGGTAAGGGGGAACTGAAATTTCACCGTATGAATTAATACAGAATATTTTTCCCAGGGTGGCAACCGTGCTGATCTAAAGTAAGTAATTGCTAAATGATTCCTTGCCAAAGCCCTACCCATGTGGTCTGCAAATGGAGAAAAAGAACAGGCTGCACAGAAGAGATGCCAGCTCTGCCTAATCTGAGGCATTTGCTGTCTTCTGAATGGTCACCTCGCTATCTAGCATGTTCACTTCAGGAAGATTATAAATGGAATAGACTTCCTACCTGATTAGCGTCATTATACCCATGGAGTATAATTAACTTCCCCTGACTCTGCTGTTCAGTGCACTCTTGCTAAAAAAATACATGGGACACCATAAAAGCATGGAGAAGGAGTTCTGAGATGAGCAAAACTGGCTGCAATTTTGATGATCGATTCATCTCAAATGAGCTGTATAGGCTTGCCAATCCTCAAACATAACCTGGATTAGAGAAGTCCTAGAACAGGGGTCGGCAACCTTAAACACTCAAAGAGCCACAAAGGTCCTAACTGGAAGCCCCCTGTTCAATTCTGGAGCCAACCGGAAGTCCACTTCCCCCGTCATAGAGTCTCCTCCTAGCGTGGCATCCTTTTTCCTCTGCCAACTGGAAGTCCTGTTCCCCAACCATAGAGTCTCCTCCTAGCGCGGCATCCTTTTTCCTCTACCTGTCCCTACCGAAAGCCCTATCAATTGTGGAGCTGACTGGCAACAGGGAGCCGCAGCAGAGGGATGAAGGAGCCACATGCGGCTCCAGAGCCGCGGGTTGCTGACCCCTGTCCTAGAAGTAAAAAAAACCTAAAGCTTTAGTCCCTAGTAATATGTGGGATTCAAGGAGTGTATTGGTTTCATTCACACATGATTGCTAAATTAAGCATTTTCTGACTTTAGCACAATAAATTAAACCCTAACCTAAATAAACCATGCTAAAAATGTCACAAACTTTAACACTTGCCATCTGAAGTCACTGAGTGACTGGAACTACCAGGTTTTTATTTTACCTGGTTTTAATATATTGTGCAAACACAATTGTGGAATATGGCATTTGTTAGGCCATCCCTGCATCCAGATTCTTATTTTTTAAAATTCCACAAGCTTCCGATTTTTACCCATTTGTGTTGCAGTGACATTTCCCCTTCTTGTTGCATTTCTTTTGCACTACCTACTGCACTTGTGAGCCAAATATATTTGAGAAAGCTGCATTAAGATGATGAAGCAGACTTCAGGAAGGGTAGAGCCAATATAGATATTATTCCTTCTAAGATTTAATTATAGCATAATTCTTGAAAGACCTGGAATATGTATATCCATGACAACTAATGCTGCATAATAGTGGGGCAGAATAAGATCCCCATAATTTAGAACCTAAAGCGGAGAATAGAGTAGCATTAAAAAAGATACGGTACTTCACTTCTACATTGTCCAATGAGGAGTTCTTTATTATTTTTACTAACTCATATAAAGGTTGGCAGAAGAACCATTGGATGGGGAATTTCTTGGCAACTTTTATGTACAGCCGTAAGCTTTATTTGGCAATGTGGTGGTTGCAGTATAATTATGCTCTTAAAACACAAAAGGACATTTGGGGGTGGAAAGGGAAGTCACAGTTAAGTTTAGGATCTGTGCCTCTATAATTTTCTATAGATCAAGAAAGTTTATAGGACCCCAGATGTTTCAGGTGGACAACTTCAGCATCCTTCAGAACCGAGTCTATTAGGACTGGTTTTGCAAGATCTGAAGGACCACATACTCTCTTAAAACCATTTTTTTTTCACATTCTTGGTTCACTTTTGGCAATTCTTGCTAGACAAATCCTCCCCTGCCACATAGGCTGTTTAAAGCCTGGGATGTAATTGGCAATAGAGCCAGTCAGCAGGTCATCACAGGGTCATATAACTGAATCAACATGCACAGTTGGGTGAGGAGAGCAGCCCTAAATTGGTTAAGAATATTTAGCACATTTTCCCCTCTCAGAAAACAGGTTGATCCCTGCTACTTACAGATACCAGTCCTGCTACAACATATAATGTTGCCAGATTTGTGCAAAATCTATCAGATGCTGGCCTATGCTAAAAAGTAGTCCTAATGAGCATCTAATCTGTCATACTAGAGTGCTCGGGCAATTTAATAGATATTTCTTCTTCTTAAAAATGATTTCGAAATTATATAACTTTCAATTGCAATTCAAATTAGAGGAAGAAGTGGTTAAGGGGACAATGATCGCATGGGCACAAAATTTTGGGTATACAATTAATTTGATAGAATGGGAAAAAATTTGGGAAATAAAATATAAATTGACGTTAGCAGCATCATATAAGGAAAATATTTACAAAATGTTTTACCGCTGGCACCTACCCCCGGCACGATTGGCAAAGATGTTCCCGACAGTGTCTGCAAAATGTTGGAAATGTAAGAAGGAGCAAGGGACCTATTATCATCTCTGGTGGACATGCCCTAAAATCAAAATATTCTGGAATAAAATAAGGATCTGGTTGGAAGAAATCATACAACAAACAATTGATTTGAAGCCGGAATTGTTCTTGCTGGGAATTTTTAGAGAAAAGTTTAAAAAGG
>QLTV01003973.1:489870-515587 GCA_003457575.1 Thermophis baileyi
ATTCTATTCTATTCTATTCTATTCTATTCTATTCTATTCTATTCTATTCTATTCTATTCTATTCTATTCTATTCTATTCTAATATTGTTGTGATTATCTTGTGATTAACATCAGTAAGAAAACTGTTCTAATCAGTTGAAGTTGGTTCAGATCATTCCCTTCCTTTGTGGATGAGAGTTAGATATGCTCTTTCCTGTATCTTTAGGATTACTTTTGTTACTTGGATTTCATTCATGCAGTGTGAGGTGGCAGCCAAAAAAGCTAACACAGTCCTTGGTTGTGTAAACAGGGACATAGAATCAAAATCATCTGAAGTATTAGTACCGCTTTATAAAACCTTAGTAAGACCACACCTGAAATACTGCATCCAGTTTTGGTCACCACATTACAAAAAAGATGTTGAGACTTTGGAAAAAGTGCAGAGAAGAGCAACTAAGATGATTAAGGGCCTGGAGACAAAAACACATGTAGAACGGTTGCAAGAATTGAGTATTGCCAGTCTAGAGAAAAGAAGGACTAGGGGTGACATGATAGCAGTATTCCAGTATTTGAGGGGCTGCCACAAAGAAGAGGGAGTCAACTTATTTTCCAAAGCACCAGAAGGCAAAACAAGAAAAAATGAATGGAAACAAATCAAAGAGTGAAGCAACCTGGAATTAAGGAGAAACTTCCTAACAGTGAGGACAATTAACCAGTGAAATGACTTGCCTTCAGAAATTGTAGGTGCTTCATCACTGGATATTTTTTAAGAAAAGACTGGACAGCCATCTATCTGAAATGGCATAGGGTTTCCTGCTTGAGCAGGGAGTTTGACTAGAAGACCTCCAAGGTTCCTTCCATCTCTATTCTGATTCCTCATAATGCTCAAGAATTGCTTCACCAATTCTTCATGTACCTTTCTGTGGTATTGTGCCATCAGCACAATATCTGGACCTAGTCCATGCCTTTGAATATATAAATGTTTTAATGTTTTCCTGCTAAGCATTTTGTGTTATTTTTCTATTTGTTTATTTACAATTCCTTGTGATTATCTTTACATGTTTTTGTAAGCAACTCAGAATGGTGGGTGGTATGTAAATTGTCTTGGAATGTGCTCCTTCCTTATTGTATTCCATCATATGATCTCCCCCTTTGTAGACACATTCCATAACAATTTCTTGGCTTCATAGTGGTTGGCTATGGAGTCTTCAGGGCTCCATTTTATCTCCTAGACTTTTTAACATCTACGGTACATAATAACATTTTTGAGAAAAGTCATCTGGGGATGTGCTTATTGAGCACTTATTGAGATGCTGTCAATAAGCAGATGATACCCACCATTATCTCTTCTTTTCATCTAATACAGGTGAGGTAGTTAGCATTATGAACCAGTGCTAAGGCGGAGTAATGGACAATAAACAGGCTCTAGTATAGTTGGTGGGTAATGCATCTGTCCATATGAGTGATGCTGGAGGAATCCACACCTGCTCTAAAAGAGCAGTTTCACAGCTTGGTGGTTCTCTTAGAACCATCACTGTCACTAGAGGCCCAGGTGGCTTCAGTGGCCCATAGTCCATGTTCTCAGCATCATTGAGAACTATGAGCTTGCCTGGACAGAGACAACCTCATAAGTTATTCACACTCTGGTACCTTCCCTGTTGGATTATTGCAATGCATTGTACCATGGGCCTGGTTGTAAAATAGGGTAGAAACTATCAAAAATGGCCTGCAAACTATAGTTGAAAACAGAGCAGCTAGAAGTTGAAAACAGAGCAGCTAGATTGGTCACTACGACTGCTTTTACCCAGCCCTTAAGATCTACACTGAAAGTCTCTTTCATATTCCCCCACTAGAGGAGATAAGATGAACCTCCACAAGAATAAGCATTTTTCCTATGGTGGCATGTTTCAATCCTCTTTCTCCTTGGTAAGGTAAAGGTTGGGAGAGAGAGAGAGAAAGTTTTACCTTTCATTCAAATTTCATTCAATTCTGATTAAAAACAAACAAACAAAAAGTTTTCAATTTCCTGTCAACCTACAGAAGGACAATTTTCTATTTTTCAAGGTTTGCTTTAGGATTTGGGTAGAATCAAATTAAATTACTTTCAGAGTAATCTGAATTTAATTTGATCAGTTCTGGAACTGGTAGTTTCTTAATGGTCACAATTGGTATATGTAGTTCTAAGGCTAAACAAGATATAATTTGGGAATGATGTCAGTTTGAACAGGGCAAGGAATATTTTCTTCTGAGATATTTTCCCTACTCCCAATTCTGTTTGCTTGTCCAAATATACTATGTCCTTCCATTAAATTAAGGGCTTTGCTGAACACAACAGAAGTAACCTTTCGCTCCTGCAGTGGGACTCACTATATTGTTCCCTTTTCCAAATCTACTCTGTTGTCCAAATATGCTACATTCAGAATAGATGTAAGAATATCTGGGATGGAGATTAAGAATCCATTGTTGCGGTGAAATGGCACATATCCATTGAATAACACAACTATATTCAGTTCTTTGCCTTTTTTTTCAATGTTTCATTATAGCCAGAACATAACAGAACCTGAATGAGCATAATAATGCACAAAGTTTGCAATAGTTCTCTCTCTCTCTCTCTCTCTCTCTCTCTCTCTCTCTCTCTCTCTCTCTCTCTCTCTCTCTCTCTCTCTCTCTCTCTCACACACACACACACACACACACACACACACACACACAACTCTAGCAATAGTATTACATCTAATAATGCATTGTTCTGAGGACTAAATGCCAAACATCCAAACTACTTTTTAAGTGACCTTCCCAAATTTGCAACAGATAATTTTTATTAAGGAAAGGTCACTGGATTCTCCACTTCCATTTATCTATTCAGTCATTCCGTATATTTATTTACAACAGAGAATAAAAATGGAAATGCATTGTGAAACTTTCAGAGAAGAAGACATTTGTATTCAGTGTGCTTAATGTGATTTCATGTAATGACCTTCACAAAGAAAAGGAGGCTGACAGAAGCCAGTAGACACAGAAAGTCAGTGTTACAGAAACACTTTGATCAGTAGGATAGATTGCTTCCAATATTTTTCCCTTACACTAACCAGAACAATAATAGGAGCATATTAAGAATAGCTTCTTCCATTTTCAAATGATCCTGCCTCTCTGGTGGATCTCCTAAATGGATCTTTTTAAAAAAAAAAAAAACCCTGATAACTGTCTACATAACAGGAAAGATGTTTCAGAATAGGATCAGATCTCCAGATTTCAGTAGAAATCTGGATAAGTAGCCTGTGAGTGGATAAAGTTTGCAACTAAAAATTTGATCTTCTAAAGGACTGAGAAGATCATGCAGCCATATAATATAATATAATATAATATAATATCCCGTACATGCAAGTTCTGCTACATAGGAGGAAACAAAACTGTAGGCAATGGGGCCACAGGTGCTGCAACGAACAATAACATAATGGCTAGAAACCTGAAGGGCTGTTATGCAAGAACAGGAAAAGAAATACCTTACTTTTTGCAAAGAGAAGAAATATCTTTGAGCCAGGTTGAGGTTCTGGTACCCTTGCCAGGTATGAGCGTCTTGTTCTTTGGTTTAGGGACTAAAATAATTAGAAGAATCAAGCCTGTAATTCCCATAAAAGGAGTAACCTACAGAGACAGAAGCAACAGGGATGTCAACAAGGACCATTACAAGAAGCTGAAGGAGTATTACTTGTTTATTCAATATAATATAATATAATATAATATAATATAATATAATATAATATAATAATATTCATATTGGCAAAGAAAGAAACATTTTTTTCTTTCTGACAATGGCCCTGATGTAGTATAATTCCAAAATATTGCAGAAAATTAAAATGTCAACCTCCTTTTTGCTATGCATGGTGACCCAACATGGGACCAGACCATGGGCACAAGAAGGCCAGGTGCTAGAACTGATACAATGGTATCTACAGGAGGTAATTATCTGTAAATGTCTGTAGAAACCATCATTTTACAATGCCTCTCTTGCCTAGGAGTTCATGTGCTATAGTAGATGCAAAGCCTTGGTTCAGTTCTAGTCTCCATGTGAGATAATTAGCTGGGGAAACATATGTGCTTTCCTATAAGTCAGCTATACAGAAGACTAAGATGAAGTTTATGGAATGTATCCAATCTCGTACAAGATTAAGAAACACAGAACATTCTTCTGACTGCCAGCGGAGACAGCATATCAGCATATCAGCTCAAAATAGCAACAGCTTGTTTTGCAGTTGATGGCAAACTGCTTCTGAAGTTATTTCTCTTCAGATGCTTACAGGTCTTTTAGGAATTCTTCTCCACTTGTCTTCAATAAAATCTGCCAATGTGTGTGCCATTCTGCTAACTAGTAAGCTGTCATCCCATCAGGAAAAGGGATTCATAACCCATAACTTTTGGTGTTGGTTACAAAAGAACTATTAGCATATTTAAGTGTTGCCAAGTCACGATGTTTAAGTTTGAGTTTAGTATTATGAATTATCATATTTGATCTTTCAAGTTCAACTTTTTTTTCTTTGGTAGCCAGTCAAAAATTATAAGCAGAAAAATGTCTTCAAGGTAAAAAAAAAAAAGTTCTTGTTTGCATAATTTTATTATATGTTTTTTAAAAAACTGATATAATGTGAGAAAAAGAAATGCAAAAGAAATCAAAAGGAAATCTAAAAGTGCAAGAAAAGAGAAGAGATAAGAGAAGAGAAGAAAGAGAAAATAGAAGAAAAGAAAAGAAAGAAAAAAGATACAAAGAAGTAGCTTCCAATCTTTATCACAATTTTAAGTACAATGATAAATTTATCTCTTACTATGCAGTTATAATAAAACTCTCTTCTTTCTATTCTGTTTAATAATTAAAACCATAAATCATAAGTTCAATTTTTCTCTTTTAAGCAAAAAGTCCATAAGAACTTTCCAATCAGCAATAAACATAGATATTGTCTATTCTCTGAACAAGTCAATTTAGCCATCTCATATAGTTTCAATATCTTCACCAAGCATTCTTCCATTATGGATAATGTTGCTTCAATTATCATGTACAAAACAAAGTTCCATGACTACTTTTCCATCTGTCTCAAAAGAAAAACCATGACTTTTATTTGAATATTAATCATTAAAAACCTCCCAATCACTGTGTGTATTTAAATCCAGAATTTTCTAGCTTTTTTGAACATCCACCATCCTGTCTTGTACTAATAAAAGGTCCTGTCTTGTACTAATTTACAACATAAATTTGATGTGCCTTTATACATTCTAGACAATTTCTCTAATGACATATACAATTACAATTACACCATCTAATAAAAATCCTATTTAAAATTATAATTTTAAGTCCTTTGAGCCACATGTTTTGCCATTCTTCCATCTGCACATTATAACCCAACAGTTTTAGCCTACTTTATCAATCATTCTTTCACTTACTTTTTCTCTGTTTCAAATTTCAATAAAGTTTCTAATTTTATCAACTACATGTTCACTTGTACACAATTCTGTTTCAAACTCAGTCTTACAATGTTCAAAACCATTAACTCTTTTCTCTAGTTTAAATCTTTTTAATAACTGTAAGTACAAAAACAATGTATCCATCTGCCAAAACAAATTCTTCTCTTGATTTTATTTTGCATCCCCTTGACAAAATTATATTTCACTGTTCTGTCCTCACTACACGTTGCTCTGTGTGCAGCTCGACATGCAGCTAAAGCCATCTATCCTCCAATAAAACAGACCGTGTGCGTAGATCTGGATGCTTTATTGAAAGAACAGGATATGGTGAAACTGGGGAAAATAGGAATACATACAATGAGAACCAAATACAAGATAGGCAGTATTGAGTTACTGCTGAACATAACAATTAATAAATACAAGTAATCTAAATCTCACCAGCTATGCTTGTGTGTGGGACGTGGGTTTGTCCTTGGATGACCATGTGCCACAGATTAAGATGGATTCTTCTTTGTGCTTCTGCCTCCTCCAAATGCTAAAGCAAAATGGAGTCTGGCTTCCCAGCGTAAACTTGTTTTCAGAGTGTGGGCTGAGGGGTAAAGGGGTTGGGTCCGCTTCAAAACAATATAATTGGTATTTGTCGCTCTGGCCACTAGATGGGGCTAGAGAGCAACAACAGTATATAAAGATTATATGTTGGGGCATGACATTCACAATAAGTTAGCCATTTGTATTTGCCTATTATTTCTCATCTGTAAAATGCTTTTTGTGCTAAGAACTACAAAAATGTTCTCAGGCACAATTTGGGATTGTATCTACAGTATTCCATATTCTTAGTATAGTGCAATTAACAATGATTTTTAAAATCCACATTAACCTTAATTTTATTGTACCACAGATAGATATTAGCGCTTCCCAAACCTCAGGTTGTATCGTTCTACCTCCAAGAGTTTTCTATTTCTCAGCAGCAACCATTCTAAAACAGAAAGCTACAAAATACAATTTCAAATCAGGTAAACCCAATTCTTCTCTATTATTTAACTTATGGTTTTTTCCCCACTACATAAATTTAGATATAGCCTTCTGTCATTGTTTAAGTGGTTCATCAGTTGTCAAAGCAGGTATTGTCTGAAACAAAAACAATTCTAAGCAAAATATTCCTTCTTCCCAGCAATGACAGTTGTAATTTCTCTCATCTTAGCATATCTTTTTAAATTTCATTCCATGTCTTAACATAATTCTTTTGAAATAACATACAATTCATATTTGTCATAGTGATACCAGACATTTTACTTTCTTATCAATCATAAAACCCATTTTATTCGTCAGTTCTCTTTGAACTTCTATTTTAATATTTTTGTTAACATTTTCATCTTCTGTTTATTAATCTTAAAACCTCCTCCTGCACCAAATTCTTTTAAATTCCCCATGAATGTTTCACTTCTCTTTAAGAGATCTTCCAAAAGCCACACCAAGTCATCTGTAAAAAGCCCTTATCTTGTAAGCCTCTTCTTTAATATTTACTCCCACAATTCTCTGATCTTCTTTCTCTGTTTAATATTTTAAAAACAAATATAAAAAAGAGACACAGTGGGCAACCCTATCTTGTTCCTTTTTTGTATCTCACAGAGTTTTGCTAGATTCTCCATGGACAATTATTTGTGTTTTCGTGAAGTATACATTGATCTTTCCCATTTTATAAAGTTCTCTCCAAAGTTCCTATCTTCCAAAATCTTGAAGATGAAATCCTATTTCAAATTGTCCAAGATCTTCTCTGAATCTAAATGAATGTTTGGTCTAAGTACATACAGTCCATTTAATGCACATGTGCATGAAAATACCACAGCATTATAGAATTTGGAATAGATTTTATAATTGGTTAGAAAATAGGAACCAAAATAAGAAACAGAAAAAATTGTAATTTGAAAGACAAAATATTTATGTATATATGTAATTATAGGTTAAGTTATTAATGGCATAAATAGCATTACAATATCATAAAAAGTACTATGTTAAATGGTAAAGTATGAAAGTAGCACATATGTTTTGACACGAAACACTGTAAAATATAATGTATGGTGTTCTAAATGTTCATATCTGTATGTATTTTGTATTTGTTCAATTTGATGTTTGTCTTATTAATTAATTTATTTTTATTCTTATTGTTCTTTCTTCTTGTATTTGTATTTTGTACTTGTGTTGTTTTTAATGTTGGAAAATGGTTAATAAAATTATTTTTTTTTAAAAAAGAAAAGAAAATACCACAGCATGCTTGAATGGACTGAAACAATGACAGGCCAAAAATCAGGAGAAGTTCAAAATATGACTGTTGGATAAAAGAGCCATCCAGGACATAAACTTCCATGACTATCAAAAAAAGAGTTAGACCCCACCCTAATTCATCTTCTAAACTGTAAAGATATTTCATGACAAGATGGATTAGTCAGAGTCCAACACTTGTAAATTATAAAATAGGAAATGAAAAGGAATCAATGCATTGTAACCTGCCCAGAGAGACACTTGATGGTGAGATCCCAAAGGTGCTCCATATTCCCACAAGGAATATAAATCCTTCCATTCTCTACCATTCAGTCAGAACTAAAGAAGCTTCTTGGATGAGAAGTAAAACATCTTCAAGAGAAAAAACACAGAAAGTCCAGTTGCCTTTTGAAAAATCACCTTTGAACATCATGACCTGGATGACTGAGAATCTCCATAGACATTTACAGTGCGATGGATGACATATAAATTTAATAAATAAATAATCTCTCTTTCTTTCTATATATGTATGTAGAATTTAAAAGCTTCTCTACAGTTCGTTTTATTTGTTCCTGTTTGCCTGCTACTTCTCACACACTTTCTACATTGTGAATTATTGCTGGAATCATGAAGCTGCCAAATAACTTTGGTTAACTATCTGATCACTAATTTAAATAACTTCCCTGCTTACATTAGTTGGGAAAATGTTGATCAGCGTCATGTATCTATAATGACTTATATTGATAAATGCACTATTTGGAAAATTATATTCAGTTTGGGATTCAATAAACCTTTCCCATCATATTGTACACTGTTTCCTTCTGTGATGCTAGTGTCCATCAAAGGCAAAGATTCTCACAAACTAGATACCAAGTTTCTCTTCCAAGAATCACCTTCCACATTCATTCCCTAAAGTCAGAATTCACACTCTTTCTACTCTTTCTGTGTTAGTCCCTAACATAGCCAACTCACATTACACAAGAAAGGAGAAGGGTTAGGGTTAGGGTTAGGGTTAGGAACAAAGGAACAAAGTAGAGGATGCAGATATGGTGATTTGTCTCTCTGCATACCCATAGCTGAAGTCAGTGATCTTCAATACAATCCTATTTTGGAAACATTAATTTTATGAAGTTACAAAGAATAAATACACACACTAAATAGAGACAAAGGAGGTAAAACTTCAACCCAATCATTAAAAACAAGCAGGTTTCCTTTCAAGACGAGCATGGGTTTTGGACATGGGAATCAGAGACATTCTAGAAAACAAAGATAATACCGAAAATTGTGTTTTGCTTAGAAGAATGTCAACTTCCCATTAAAAAAAAAAAACTAAAACATATATATAGTAAAAAAAAATAAGGATGTTAACAGACAAATGGGGAGAAAGCTTGAAAGGAGCCAAGAAAGATATCAACAGATATATTGATACCCCCAAGGACTGTGTTGGAGATCTGAGTTCTGGAGAGTTCATTCATTAAATTGATCTCAATAAAAGTCATATCCATGTAATGTTCCCCTGCAAACAAGCATTTTGATCTGACAGACAGACAGACAGACAGACAGACAGACAGACACACAGACAGATACACAGACACAAATGAACACCTGGGCAAAGTGATTCATTTTTGGCAATTATCCACCTGAGTTTTTCAGAACAGCTTGAGAGATGTTGACAGGTGGCATCAAAAAGAATTATGGAAAAAATCGTTTTATTCTGCTCAAAAGATCAAAATGCTTTGAATTCATAAAGGGAAATTTTTGGCCAAAACACAAAGATTCACAAAATGTCTGTACACATGTAAATCCAATATACCTAGTATTTTTCCCCTACTAGGTAAATAAATATAATTTATTTTACATTACAATAATTTTAGTATTTCACATTCTCTGTTTCCGATTCTCTGGTTGATTGTCTCATTTTTCTATAGATGTTGTTAATGTCTATGTGTTAATTTATGGCTAATTTGTCAGAGTGCCAGGCTTCTAGAAATTCCCTGGTGTTTTTGGATTGGGCCTGGCCTGGCCAAGTCCAAAAATTCCAGGGAATTTCTAGAAGTCTGGCATTCTGACAAATTAGCCATCAATTAACACAAAGATATTAACAACATCTATAGACTATGCAAACAAGACAATCAACCAGCCCAAAAAGGAACAAAAAGACCCAAGCACCTCTCCACCACCAATCAGCACCCAGATCAGCATAGATTAACTCCAAGGTTAACATCAGATCAACAATCAAGTAAACAACACCCCAATCAAGAAACTGCCAAAGAAGTCAACAGCAAACAGCCCAACCAAAGAATCTCTAAGACCTCCCTCACCAACACTGACAGGGCAAGCCGCCACTTTATAAACTGACAGCAAACAGCACCCCTTACTAGCACTGATGATGTTACCTAGTTTGGATAATGAAATTTCTGCAAGAACACAAGCAAGCTCAGAGAGTGCCAAGGACCCCTCAGTTTAAAAATTATCATTATTTGGAAACTAGAAAAATCGGATTTGTTCTGCATTGCTATCGAGTCCGCTCAGAAGGAGCTATATCTATGTAAAGTTATACTGGATTTCATTGGTCATGGCATACATTCAGATTTCTTGATCTTATAGCTCAAGTTATATAGGTTTCTTATGGCTCAGAAACAGGTCTGTGAAATATCCTGTTTAGATATACAAACACAAATCTATATACAGTATCTATGTATGTAGATATAATTCTTCTCAAGAACCTTCTTGTAATGGTTCCTGGATATAGACCATTGATGGCTAACCTTTTCCGGACTGAGTGCCCAAAGTGCGCACGAACCCCCAAAATGCAATGCGCATGGGCCCCCCCCTGCATGCCCCCTGCGCATGTGCGCGTGGTCCCCCAAACGCACCCTACCCCCGTGCATGCACGCACCCCTTGCAGGACCCCCGCGCATGTGCAGCAGAGACCCAAAGACCAGCTGGCCAGCAGGAGGCACGTGCGTATGCGCGGCGGAGCTGAACTGGGGCAACGGCTCACGTGCCATCAGAGAGGGTGCTGCGTGCCACCTCTGGCACGCGTGCCATAGGTTCGCCATCACGGATATAGACTCATTGAGGACTCTGGAAACTTTCCAAGGCTTCAGTATGGACAGATGGCTTAAAATCTGCCTTTTCTCACTATCACTCTAAACTCAGACCAAATTACACTGTCTCTTTGTCACTACTATAGTCTCTTTCCTTTCTTTCTTTCTTTTTTTTTTTTTCCTTTAGGGTTTCTGTCAAAACATATGTGCTTTAAAAAGATAATGTTTGGGCTCTTTTTCCCATGACAGATCTGCATTCTGTTTAATTATCTTTCAACAAATGGCCAAGTAGTGCCCCATTACTCTTCTGAAAAATGGATTAAAGGATGTTCAGTATTGCAATCTCAGTAGGCTTGCTTATTATGGTTGTCATATAGTCTTCAAAGTCAGCCATATCCAGGGAAGTGCAGAGAAAATGGCTAGAAATCCACATCGCTTAATATCAGCTCAAGTCCAAAACAAGAGACAACAGACAAGATACATTTGCTATCACAACAATAAAACCTCAAGTGGATACTTGTGCAGAACCAGACTTGGAATGATTCAGAGGAGGAACGTATGTTTTGCATGCAGTATATCTCAATTTTAATTCATAGCCATTCTACATGGGTTAAATGTGACATCCATGTGACACCAAGTGACATCAGACTAGTGTCAGGGTTCCAAGTAATAGACCCATAGCAAGCAAAACTCCGAGGCAGGTAGATTCCTCAAAGAATAGCTTTATTGGATATATCATATTGGCACATGTCTGGTGAAAACCAACTCCAAAGGTTCCTGCAGTTGTCACCTAATTGAAAGTAAAAGTTTTTCACTTTCTCAAAACAATCAGTCACATGGTCCAATCATGGCTCTGCCTGGTTGCCTTCTTCCTCTGACCGGGTGTGAGAATGTCCTTGGTTCCCAAGAGAAAGTATTTTATTTTGGCTACAAAGTCCCAACTATCTCAAATCCCCCCTCCCTATCCCTCAGCTCCAGTGTGGCAACACTGAAGCTTCAAGATGGCTTTGGTCATGTCAGCTTCAGGGTTGACAACTAGTGTCTGTCAATGAATGGACTATAAAGGGGTGATCTGAATTCCCAAGCCATATGGGGTTCCCAAACCTCCTGTCTATGGTTTTGTGTAGCTCCTTGATGAAAATCAGTATCTTCACAAAATCGAGGAGGAAATCATACAGATTCTGATATGACCCAACCAACTTCATTGGTTTCCAAAAAAAAAGTACAAAGTTAAAAGATAAATACAGAGAAAAAAGAAAAAAGTTCAGGGGGAAAAAAAGAAAAAATAAGAAAGATAGAAAAAGAATTTCTGACTTTCTTTGGTACAGATATAGATTAAAAAATACAACATATTGTTCTAAGGTTAACATTTGTCTACATTACTTCGATAATCATGTATGTTACTGATCAGCAAATCCTAAAGTCAATTTTTCATTTCTTTCAAATTCTCTCAAAAAAATCCAAAAGTGTTTTCCAAGTAGAAATAAAACTTGTCAAAGTCTTATCATTCATTAAAGCTTTCAATTTCACCATTTCATCAATGCTATCATCTTCACCATCCATTCTTCCATTGACATAAAACTGCACATAAACTATTTCAACTTCTGCCCTTGGACACCGCTATAGGGTATTAAAACTCAACATTAAGAAAACTAAGATCATGGCATCTGACCCTCTAAATTCCTGGCAAATAGATGGTGAAGAAATGGAGGTAGTGACAGATTTTATTTTCCTGGGCTCCAAGATCACCGCAGATGGGGACTACAGCTAAGAAATTAAAAAGATGCTTGCTCCTGGGGAGGAAAGCTATGGCAAATCTAGACAGCATACTAAAAAGCAGAGTCATCACCCTGCCAACAAAAGTGTGTATAGTCAAGGCTATGGTTTTCCCAGTTGCAATGTATGGCTGTGAAAGTTGGACCACAAGAAAGGCTGAGTGCCAAAGAATTGAGGCCTTTGAACTATGGTGCTGGAGAAGACTCCTGCGAGTCCCTTGGACTGCAAGGTGAACAAACTGGTCAGTCCTAGAGGAGATCAACCCTGACTGCTCTTTAAAAGGCCAGATCCTGAAGATGAAACTCAAATACTTTGGCCACCTAATGAGAAGGAAGGACTCACTGGAGAAGAGCCTAATGCTGGGAAAGGTTGAGGGCAAAAGAAGAAGGAGACGACAGAGAATGAGATGGCTGGATGGAGTCACTGAGGCAGTAGGCATGAGCTTAAATGGACTCCAGAGGATGGTAGAAGACAGGAAGATCTGGAGGAACATTGTCCATGGGGTCACGATGGGTCGGACATGACTTTGCAACTAACAACAACAACAAATAGGATATTGCATGCCAGGAAAGGAAATGGTAAGAGAACACCTATTGGACAAAGTTAGTTTTCTTCCCCCATACCATCACTCTGCTGAACACCTAATTCCCACAGTACTGTCTTAGGCCTAAATATATTTTCCCATGTAACTGGCTGTATTGATATTATCCTTGTCATCTTCTCATTTTTCTCATCTTCCCATCTTTCCTAATACCTTCTCCTATTGGTATCTATGATTTATCACTTGTTGTAACTTATGATTAATGATTGTAACTATGATCTATGACCTATCACTTTGTTCTTTGTATGTACGCTGAGAGCTTATGTATAGGAGACAACATCTTCATAACTGATCTAGATGGGATTAAAGGGGCGCTCATCAAGTTTGCAGATGACACCAAGTTGTGGGGAACTGCTATCACTTTGGAAGAAGTGAAAACATCTCTGTCAGTTCAACAGTGGTAAGACTTTGGCTGCATCAACAGAGGGTGAGCGTCAAGATCACAGGAAATGATAGCACTGCTCTATAGTCTACTAGTGAGGCCACACTTGGGATACCGTATCTAGTTCTGGTCACCACAATACAAAAAAGATGCTGAGGCCTAGAAAGAGTGCAGAGAAGAGCAACAAAGATTATATAGGTCTGGAGGCTAAATTGTATGATAAATGGCTAAGGGAATTGCTTAGCCTAATGAAGAGAGGGGTGGCATGATAGTCACCTTTCAATACTTAAAGGGCTACCACAGTGAAGAGGAGGTCCATTTATTATTCATAGCACCTGAGGGCAAGATAAGAAGCAATGGGTGGTAGTTCGTCAGAGAGAAATTCAATCTGGAACCAAGGAGGAATTTCCTGATAGTAAGAACAATTAATCAATGGAACAGCTTGCCTCCTAGAATTGTGGGTGCTCCATTACTGGATGTTTTTAGGAAAAGATTGGACAACCATTTGTCCAGGTTGGTATAAGTTCTTCTGCCTTGGGCAGGGGGTTATACTAGAAAACCTCCAAGATCCCTTTCAGCCCTATGATTCTTTGATTCAACATCCCTCATCATTATCAACTTCCTTACTGAGTTCCTGACTTCTCCTTTTCACCAAAAATTCCAGTAGCTGCTGTTTCCACCCCACTGGAGACAATATAATGTTTAAAAAACTAATAGCCTGGTTGAGTATAAGGAAGATGGATCTTTTCTGTTCTGATGAGTCAAGGCTTCCTTGTCTTTTCTCTCTGCCCTCTCCATAATAGAGATGACCTGGTCAGAAAAAAAAGACTTACTAATTAACAAGCTTTGCCTTGTATTTGTGTCTCCTTAAAACAGAGATAGAGAATTTCTAGATATTGTTGAACTCCAATGTCTATCAGGTTTAGCTAGCATAGTCAGTGGTAAGTTGTGAGGAATGAAATTAGTTGCATTTTACCTGCAGCAGGTGTCAACCACCTCACTATTCCTTTAAATCCTTGTGACATCAACAGACCTTCAAGAAGCCCAAAAACTGACTGATTCATCCTATTCTGGGAGTTATATTTTCGACAATTATTTTGACCAAGCAGAAGTCCTCAATCCCTCCCAATGAGAGGTAGAAGAATGGATTTGAGGTCAGGGTTTCACACTATGCTATTGCAATGATCTCTCTGCCATTCTCATCCATTAGTTCTTGATTACCCACCCTGATCCCACAAACAGTCACTGTACCTAATAACTGAAAATATTGTAAAAAGATGAATAGAGGATGTTTACAATACCTGGCTTATATATATTAAGCCTGTGGGAAGTAAGTGCACTCTAGTTCAATGCTATGTTCCATGTGACAGCTGAAATTAATTTAGTCGTCTTTGGTGTTTTTCTTCATATGGAGAAAAGTGCACTCTGCCTTGTAAAGAGGTGAGGTGAAGCCATTGCATCACAATTGGTGGCTGGACCTTGAAGTGAAGGGAGTTGGTGCATGCACTATATATGCCCAGAAACCACTTTCCTTAAATAAGACAGCATGCTACCCTACTCTGCTGCTGTTTATAAATGCAAGAACATTCACCTTGCAATTTTGCTTGGAGAGGGTACATCACTCAAACCTTTAACTTCTTCAGACCTCTGCATATGACTAATGGATATGCTTCCTACCAATTTCCCTGACTTCTATTCAAAATAGCTGGCATTTTGTTTGTCTTTTATAATTGGAAAGAAGAACCCCTTTGTTTTGCATTCTAAAGTCTATGGCTGAATAAGGATCTCTCGGGCACTTTTTTATGCTTAGCTACATGGAAGAAATTGCATAGAGAAAATGGGGAAAAGGAGGCATGTTAGTGAAATTATGATTGGAAAGATAGGTAAATAACAAAATTCCTAATCCTGGCTATGAGAAAGAAGTCTCAAACATTATGAGGCTGCTGAATGAAATACAGGTAGTCCTTGACTGACAACAGTTCATTTGGTGACCGTTCAAAGTTACAACAGCAGTGACAAAAATGACTTATGGCCGTTTTTCACATTTATGACTGTTACAGCATCCCCATGGTCACATGATCAAAATTCAGATGCTTGGCAAGTGATTCATATTTATGACAATTGCAGTGTCCTGGAATCATTTGATCCGCTGTTTTGACCTTCTAACAAGCAAAACCAATGGTGAAGCCAGATTCACTTGGCAACCATGTTACTAACTTAACAACTGCAGTAATTTAGCAATAGCAATAGCACTTAGACTTACATACCGCTTTACAGTGCTTTACAGCCCTCTCTAAGTGGTTCACAGAGTCAGCATATTGCCCCCAACAATCTGGGTCCTCATTTTACCCACCTCGGAAGGATGGAAGGCTGAGTCAACCTTGAGCCGGTGAGATTTGAACCGCCAAACTGCAGCTAGCAGTCAGCTGAAGTAGCCTGCAGTACTGCACTGTGCCACCTCGGCTCCAATTTACATAACAGTTCTGGCAAGAGAGATCATAAAATGGAGCAAGATTTACTTAACTATCTCACTTAGCAATAGAAATTTTGGGCTCAATGGTGGTCATAAGTTGAGGACTACCTGTAACGAATTATCTTTTAATTCCTGCATATAAGTGTATGAAGATCACATCTGCTATTCTAAAATGGCATCAACGCCAGCTAGGGATGACAAGGATTTGAAAATCACAATTAGCGTGAAAGTTGATCATAATGTTTGAAACCTCCAGTACTGCAATTGAGCGCCCATAGTGGCAAGTAAGATGTCAAGGTTCCGACTAATAAAGCCAAGCAAATCAGAACTCTGAGAATAGGATCCTCCTCAAAGCTTTTCTTTATTGAGTACATCATATCGGCACTGCTTCAAAGGAAAACCAACTCTAAACCTTTCCTTCAGTTTCAGTATAATTAAAATAGGAAATAACCCCATCTCCCAAGTGTCACAGGTCACATTGGGTTAATTGGCGGGCTCTCCAGGCACTCCTTCCCCAACCTCATCTGTTGCCAGTAGAGATGACCTTGGTTCTCATGACAAAGCTCTCTGTTGTGTCTAGTAAGGCATTGCAACCCCCTTCCCCCTCTGTGTGGCAACTGAGGAACAGAACAATGGCTGCTGCCAGGTTCAGTTTGAAGTTGACATAAGATCAGAACTGATGCCAGTTATATCATTTGAATTATGACATCATGCCATCACTGTTGCCTTTCAGGAAGATATGAAAAACATCCATCTTAAATGAAAGGATGTGTAGATTGTTGCTGTGGACCAAGAACTGTGGAACATGCTTATAGCCCAATGTGCTGAGCAGAGAATGTGATGATGTTGTCACTGTGGTTTACACCAGGTGTCCTTTACAAGCCAGAATGATGGCAATGTCATCACGAAATCATTTTGCAAATGACATGATTATACAACTTTTGTCATAGTCTGACACAACATAAATCATGTCATTTGCACAAGGAAGCTTTCATACTAGTGTCATGATTTGCTACTTCTATGGAAACTGATGTATTTATCAGATTGGGAAAGCGCTTCTCAAGTCTCCAAGAGGAGAGGAGAGGAGAGGAGAGGAGAGGGGAGGGGAGAGGAGAGATAGATGATAGATAGGAGGAGAGGAGAGGAGAGGAGAGGAGAGGAGAGGAGAGGAGAGGAGAGGAGAGGAGATGAGAAGAAATTTTATTTCCTTAAAGAAAGAAAAACTGATTAAACTTGAGGGGAGGGGAGGGGAGGGGAGGGAGCATAAGGAAGCATAAGGAGTTATTAATATCTACTGGGAGAGAAGTCTTAAAATGAAATATTTATCACAACATTAATCTGAAATACACAAGTTTGCAATTGTCCATCAATCAGATCTTCTGCTTCACCTGATAAAAATCCTATTGGAGGGAAGATATGAACTAAGTCTTGAAAAAAGAAATTCATTACAATTGAGACACATCAGTAGGCTTTGTCAACAGATCACAGAAATATACCCACTGCTCTGGTTAATGTGTGAGCACTAAAAATAAATAGACATGTAAAAAGACATCTGAGTCTGCATTTATCATTTCCGTGGATTTGATTTATCACCATTTCAGATATCCCTCCATATTTGGATTTCTTTTTAATGACAAATACATATAGCTATTGGGCAGCAACCTGTCCATGACTGGTTGAAATAATGCAGAAATTATGTTCATGGAAGTAGAACATTAAGCTGGTAGAAGGCAGATTGATTATTGATAGCCCTTCAAAAATGAAAACACAGCTTTGCATCTTAGGGTTCTTTTTCTCACTAAATACTATTTATAGTGCTATTTGTTAACTGGAGCAAGGCATAGCATGTGTATTACTGGGGATATATTAAATTAACTGCAACACGAAAGTAACGGTGTCAAGGGTCAGGTCAGATGAGGAGTATGATTCCTGGAAGACGGGTGTTTGGGAATGAAAAGCTTTCCAACAAGAATATTCGAAGCATGAATGGATCTGTTGGCCTACATCAGGGGTGAAATCCAGCAGGTTCTGACAGGTTCTGGAGAACCAGTAGCGGAAATTTTGAGTAGTTCAGAGAACCGGCAAATACCACCTCTGGCTGGCCCCAGAGTGGGGAGGGAATGGGGATTTTGCAGTATCATTCCCCTGCCACACCCACCAAGCCATGCCCACCAAGCCACACCATGCCCACCAAGCCATGCCCACAGAACTGGTAGTAAAAAAAATTGGATTTCACCACTGGCCTACATCAGAGGTGGGTTCTTCCCGGTTCGCACCGGTTCTATAGAACTGGTAGCAAACTGCTGGTAACATCACGGATCTGTTGGTGCTGGTCCATGGACGCCGCCAACTTTTTTTGTTTGTTTGTTTTGGAAAAAAAAATGGAATTTTTTACTATTTTTTTTTCTTCTGCGCATGTGCAGAAGCCGAGTCCCTGGCACTGCACATGCACCACCATCTGGTTTTTGCCTTTTTTGGGGGGGATTTTTTTGCAAATTTTCGCCACTGCACATGTGCACGTGCGCAATGCGCACACAGCCATGCGGCATGCAATGCGCACACAGCCACGCAGCACAGGAGGAAGCGAACCGGCAGCGAGGTAAGTTAGAACCCACCCCTGGCCTACATATACAATGAATTAAATGAGAGAAGTATTCTTTTGGAATTGCATTAACAGTAACTTTCAGAGGAGCTGGGGTGCATCTCTTCTAAGGATCATTAATTCATTTTTATTTTATTTGAGAAAATTTATATGGCTACCCAACTCACTCTCTGTGACTCCAGGTGGCTTACAAGGATAAAACTCCGATACAACATCATCACCATCACCATCACCATCACCATCACCACCACCACCACGACCACCACCATCATCATCATCATCATCATAAAATAATGCACCACTTGAACACCATTGGCATTGACAAATTCGCCATCAGTCAATTGCAAAAGGTGGCTTTACTCGGAACAGCTTCCATCCTGCGACGATATCTGTAACACTATCAAAGATCCAGATCTGCCTATCCCAGGTCCTTGAAAAGGACTCAATAGGTAGACAAAAATGCCAAATCCAGTCTGAATATCTGGCTGACTGTGCGATGATCAATAACAACATACATACATACATACATACATACATACTTACATACATACATACATACATACATACATACATACATACATACATACATACATACATACATACATACATACATACATGCCCACCCCCTGGTGACAATGATCAGATGAGATGAATGTCTATGTCTATGGAGATTCTCAGTCATCCAGGACATGGTTCTCCCAAATATGATTTTTCAAAACCCTGGACTTTGTTGTTTCTTGAAGACATTTAGCTTCTCATCCAAGAAGCTTCTTCAATTCTAACTGAATGGTGGAGAATGAAGGCTTTATATTCCTTGCAGTCATCTGGTCATTAGCACACTCTCTGAGAGCCATGGAGGCCACTTGGAGGTTTATCTGTGTCCTCAGGATCACCTGAATAGTGCAATGGGTGTGGAACCTTCTTGGAAGACTGTGTTGTAAACAGGAGATAGGTAGTGTCTTATCCCCCCCCCCTCTGTTGAGAGAAGAATGTTTAGATTCAATGTAAATGGTCTCTTTGACTCCTCTTTCAAACCAGCAGTCCTCTCTGTCCAGAAGTTGGACTTTGCTGTCTTCAAAAGAGTGACCTTTATCTTTCAAATGCAGGTGAACTGCTGAATCTTATCCTGATGGGTTTGTTGTGTCATGCGTTTGTGAAGGCATTGTTTTGTTTCTCCAATGTACAGATCTGCACATATCTCACTGAATTATACTGCAGATATCACATTGCTCAGTTTGTGTCTGGATGTTTTTATCCTTGGGGTGGACAAGCTTCTGCCTTAATATATTTTTGGGGTTAAAGTGTGTATGTATTTTTTATTTATTTATTTATTTATTTATTTATTTATTTATTTATTTATTTATTTATTTATTTATTTATTTATTTATTTAGTCAAGTACGTGTTTGATAATATACATAAGTATAACATTATTTGAATACATAAGATGGATACAAATAAAAGGGAACATTTGGACAGGGACGGTAGGCACACTGGTGCGCTTATGCACACCCCTTACTGACCTCTTAGGAATGGGGTGAGGTCAACAGTAGACAGTCTAAGGGTAAAGTTTTGGGGATTTGGGGATGAAACCACAGAGTCAGGTAGAGAGTTCCAGGCATTAATCACTCTGTTGCTGAAGTCGTATTTCCTGCAATCGAGTTTGGAGCGGTTCACTTTGAGTTTGTATCTGTTGTGTGCTCGTGTATTGTTGTGGTTGAAGCTGAAGTAGTCGTTGACAGGTAGGACGTTGTAGCAGATAATTTTATGAACTATGCTTAGGTCATGCCGAAGGCAACGTAGTTCTAGGTAGTCTAAGCCCAGAATTTCAAGTCTGGTGGCGTAAGGTATTCTGTTGCGAGCAGAGGAGTGGAGGACTCTTCTCGTAAAATTTCTCTGGACCCGCTCTATTGTATGAATGCCTGATATGCAGTGTGGGTTCCAGACAGATGAGCTGTATTCAAGGATTGGTCTGGCAAATGTTTTGTATGCTCTGGTTAATAGTGTAATATTACCAGAGAAGAAGCTATGTAAGATTAGGTTTACAACTCTTAATGGCTTTTTGGCGATGTTACAGTGGACTTTGGCACTTAGATCATTAGATATGAGTACTTCCAAGGTCTTTGACAGAGTGAGGGTCGTCTGCAAGGTCGTGTCCATTCAGCTTGTATTTAGTGATCTGATTCTTTTTGCCAATGTGTAGAACAGAGCATTTGTTGGTTGAGATTTGGAGTTGCCAATTGTTTAACCATTCTGACACAAAGTTGAGGTCTTTTTGAAGGGTAGCAGTGTTGTTGGTGGTGTTGAAAAGTTTTACATCATCGGCGAAGAGAACGCAGTTGCTTATAATGTGATCACAAAGGTCATTTATATAAAGTATAAAGAGTGTTGGTCCTAGTACACTGCCTTGGGGAACACCGCTGTTAATAGGTGCGGGATTTGATAGGGCGCTCCCTATTTTGACCACTTGTTGTCTGTTTGACAGGAACACAGCTATGTATGTTGTGTTGGTTGAAAATCCTCCTGAGCTTTTCAGATATTCCTTCAATGCAGTGAATGACAATGTTGTATAATTTGTTATTCTTTTCTTTGTTAGAGGAACTCCTGCTGGGTCTTTTTTTGGATTTGATGAAGGCCCAGTTGGGATAGCCACAAGTTCTAAGGGCTTCCTTGGTGTGCTTTAATTCTTTTTCTTTTCCATTTTTGCTAGTAGGCAAACCTTCATCCTATTGTAGGTTCTGATCACTCCCGTTTTGTCCTCCAGTAGGTGGTGGGAATAAAAATGTAAATACTGATCTGTGGGTGGGGGAGGGGAGGGGTTCTGTTAACTTCAATGTTAAGGCTTCTGTCTTCCTTAATGTATACTGCACAGTCCAGGTATGCCAGACTATTTTCCTTAACATCTTTACTCTGGGGTCCCCAAGCCTGTTGGCAGAACCTTCCAGAAGAGTGTCAAAATGGAGGGCAGTCTTATTTCTGCAGTGATGATGTTCCACAGGGAGGGAGCCACCACAGAGAAGACCCTTCTTCTTGGTTCCACTAGATAAACCACTTACAAGAGAGAACCTATAGCCTCCCTGTTTTGGTGAGCTGAGTAGATAAGACTGGTCTTTGAAGGTGGTCCTTCAAATAACTAGGTTCCAAGCTATGTAGAGCTTTGAAAGTGACAATCAGAATCTTGAAAAGGACCCAGAATCAAATCAGCAGCTGATGAAGCTCCTCCAGGAGAGGTCACACATATGCAAATTTAGGCTTGCGGGCTGCTGCATTTTGAAACAATTGACAGTTCCAGGTATCTCACCAGGTTCAAGGTTGACTCAGTCTTCCAGCCTTCTGAGGTCAGTAAAATGAGGACCCAGATTGTTGGGGGCAATATGCTGACTCTGTAAACCACTTAGAGAGGGCTGGAAAGCACTGTGAAGCAGTATATAAGTCTAAGTGCTATTGCTATTGCTATCTAAGACTATCATAAAAATAAATGGTTCTGTTAAAATGTATGAAACCTCCTCGAGACACAACCCAGTTAGCACTACTTGGAAGTTAAGAGTTACTTTCCATTCGTTCTTGCTCAGTTATAACTTAAAGGGAAAAGAGATCATCCTTAATGATTACACTGACTGCAAGGAGGCACTGTAATCATTAATCATTGATCAATTTCATCTTTGGGGGACTCCTCAGACTTCGTAGCCCAATGTTATTAAATGTCATTGTTTCCAAAACTGAGCAGGAAATTCTGGGAATTGAAATCCACACATCTTAAAATTCCCAAGTTTGAGAAACACTGCTCTATGTGATGCAAAGCCTCTACCAGAAAGTGTTGTGGCCCACCAGCAACCCGTGCAGCTGGTAGCTGATTCCGACAACGAAGTGGCTGTTGTGGTGATGTGCCAGTGGCCTGTGCAGCTGGCACCTGAGTCGGACAGTGAGGAGGTTGGTGAGGACTCGGTGCCAGAGGCGGAGATTCAGCCAGGGCCTTCAGAACCTCCAGAAGCTCCCATCAGTGAAGAGGAAGAAGAGGAGGAGCCTATTCTCAATGCATGGGCACGCAGAGCGGCCAAAAGGCAGGAATGGTTCCTGAGGAGAAGGTCTCCTCGGGAGTAAGGCTTGGGGCTAATTGGCCACACCCCTAGCCTATTTAAGGGATGACCACGGCTGAAGTAATTTGCAGGAAACAACTCTTCATAATCACTTCATGTATTGGATTCAGAAAATGTCTCTTTGGCTCTGGTTTTCCTGTGTTATCTGTTCTGCTAATTGCTTCTGGGCGTCTTGCCAAGCCATAGTAAGATTACTGATATTGGAAAGACTATTGCATCAAGAATTCAGTTATTTTACCTTGGACTCTTGTCGGCTGTTAATGAAGTTGAATTAACAGCCCTTGTTCATAAAAGACTGATTGAAACTGTATTTTTTGTTTGAACAAACTACTAAGAAAGCTTATAAGTAGTCTTTATTTAGTAAAATAAGGTTTGCACGTACTTTGTGTGTGCTGCGTTCTTCGTGGTTCGTAGCTGGGTCAGAACAGAAACGGCACTTTATTGACAATAGATAATAACAATGTATTAATTATGGGAGCTATTGAGGTCCTAAGACATATATATATATATTGTGTGTATGTGTGTGTGTGTGTGTGTGTGTGTGTGTGTGTATTGTATGTAAACATAGACATCAGTACAAACATAGACATAGGCAAAAGACTATAGCAGAATGGTGTATATATTCTACCTTCCTTTAACCTCTAAGTCAGAGAGGTACAGATGTTACATTATTTCATCTCTCCCCCACCCCCCCAGCTAAAGATGAAACTGTTATGTGGTGTTTCTTTGTGATTACTGTAACTGAAAATACCACACAAGATATACATGAGGGGTGTCAAACTCAAGGCCCGCAGGCCGGATCCGGCCCATGGGATGCTTAGATCTGACCCACGGGGGTCACCCTGGAAACAGTGAAGGACCACCACAGGCGCCCCCAACACGAATGATATCCAGCTGGCCACGCCCACCCTGGCTATGCCCATCCTGGCCCCCCAAGGTCAAACACAACCCTGATGCGGCCCTCTCAATGAAATCGAGTTTGACACTCCTGATATACACTGTGTAAAATAGAGGAGTGTTGTTCATACATCAAGAAAATCTCCTCTCTCTGTTTTATTCCAAATTATGTTTATTTTTAATTTCATTCACCTTAGCATCTTAATTGTGCATCATATTTGTATTTACAATTAATTTTTAAAAAGAGAAGAAAATAATTTATTTTGCTTATGTCAGATACAGTATATATCTTTTCTATTAAAACTGGGACAAGTTCTTTGCGCCACCCAGCTTCAAAATTCTTTGCTCTCTAAAAAAAGAGGCACAGTCTTTTCTGTTTGAATCGCACAGGTAAAAAAACCTTTCCCTTTAGTCCATCTGTTGATTTTAGGTAAATTAAAAAAAAAATAGAAGAAGGCTAAAGAAAAGTTAGAGAATTTAGAGGCCATGATGCATCACAATTTTATAACTTTGTGCCATTTACATGATATACAGGTAGTCCTCGACTTACAACAGTTCACTTAGTGACCTTTTAAAGTTACAACGGCACGGGAAAAAAAGTGACTTATGACTGTTTTTCACACGACCATTGCAGCATCCCTGTGGTCATGTGATCAAAATTCAGACGCTTGGGAACTGACTCACATTTATGACCGCTGTAGTGTCCCAGTGTCATGTGATCCCCTTTTGCAACCTTCTGACAAGCAAAATCAATGGGAAAACCAGATTCACTTAACAACTGTGTTACTATTTTAACAACTGCAGTGATTCACTTAACAACTGTGGCAAGAAAAGTCATAAAATGGAGCAAAATTCTCTTAACTTTTGGGCTCAATTGTGGTTGTAAGTCAATGTATGAATAGCTATGGGAACTACCAATGCACATATAGCTGCCCAATGGATGGAAACACTCTTATCCAGTGTTGTTGAATGGTCAATATTTATTGAATCTGCAGCAAGACCTCTTTGATTAGGAGCAGAGCCAAGTGAAAAATAATTGATTTGCTAACTTTCAAGTCTCGCAGCTGATCCATCAGTCACAAATTATAAGATGTGAGGTTTGGTAGGGAAGAAGACTTTATTCTGAGATAACCAGTGCTCATTATTATATCAAACAGATGCATGGAGACATGTATTTCCAGGATTAAGAAAAGAGATAATAATTTTATGTTCTTCAGTACTATGTGTTTTGCCTCCTATAATTCCATACATATATATGGAGAGAGACAGAGACTTTCTGATATAACAGAATAACAGAGTTGGACGGGACCTTGGACCTTCTAGTCCAAACCCCTGCTCAAAGAAGAAATGCTATACCATTTCAGACAAATGGTTGTCCAATCTCTTCTTAAAAGCCTCCAGTGATGGAGCATCCACAATTTCTGGAGATAAGTTGTTCCACTGATTAATTGTTCTGTCAGGAAATTTCTCCTTAGTTCTAGCTTGCTTCTCTCCTTGGTTAGTTTCCATCCATTGCTTCTTGTCCTACCCTCAGGTGCTTTGAAGAATAGATTGCCCCCCCCTCTCCCTTGTGGCAAACTTTTAGATATTGGAACAATATTACATATTAAAATAAATTTAAATATTATTTAACTTTTTTATCATTCTGAGAATTTCATTCAAACAAGCTATATCAGATTGAGCCTCGTCTCTTTGACTCTTCTTTTGTCAGTATTTAATTGGCCAGTTAGAATTATTTTACTTTCACTATTGAGGAAAGCAGAATTTCAGATCTTTGGGTAATAATCCTTTCTACATCCCACAGTTTTAAAAGAAAAGGAGCTGGCACTGTTTGCTGTCAACATTTGCTTTTCTCTCAGTCCATAATGCGTTCTACCAACCTGACTCTTGGCACAGGGCCCTTGAAGCTGTTATTTTAAGAATCTCTCTCTGTGGGCTTGATATTAAATAATTGAGACATGAGGGACTTGAGACTGACTTTGTCAATTGTCTCAATGTTCAAACAGAATAAAATCCAAGCTTGCAAAAATCATCTTCTTTAACCCAAGCGGAGGTTGCAAAATGTGCTGGTTTGATTGAGCATTTCTGCCTAGGCTTCATATTGCACCATAGCAAAGAAAAAATAAATCTAACAATCAACTGCCTGGGG
>QLTV01003973.1:535054-546259 GCA_003457575.1 Thermophis baileyi
CTGTTCTTGTGTCTAGTTGTTCTGGTGTGCAGTGCTCTATAGCGTCGTTTTGAGGGTAGGAGTGGAAACAGTTTGTGTCCAGGATGCGAGGGGTCAGTAAATATTTTCACGGCCCTCTTTTTGACTCGTGCAGTGTACAGGTCCTCAATGGAAGGCAGGTTGGCAGTAATTGTTTTTTCTGCAGTTCTGATTATCCTCTGAAGTCTGTGTCTGTCTTGTTGGGTTGCAGAACCAAACCAGACAATTATAGAGGTGCAGATGACATAACACAACTACATAACACTAACATTTTTGGCAGCAGCTATATACGGTAACTGTCTAACTGGGCAAATCCTTTTATTGTCCTACTTTGTGTGTATATATGTGTGTGTACAGCTTTTTAACCTGAAATAAGCAATAGCATTTAGCCTTATAAACCAATTCACAGTGGTTTACAGCCCTCTCTAAGCAGTTTACAGAGTCAGCCTATTGCCCCCCAACAATTTGGGTCCTCATTTTATCGACCTTGGAAGGATGAACGGCTGAATCAACCTTGAGCCTGGTGAGATTCAAACTGCCAAATTGCAAGCATCTGGCAGTCAGCAGAAGTAGCCTGCAGTACTGCATTCTAACCACCGCACCACCGCGGCTCAAACAAAATATAGTTTTGTTCATCATGTTTTAGCTTTTTTATTGTTTACTTTTGTATTGGTGTGTGTGTGTGTGTGTGTGTGTGATATACCTGTGATTTACCTTGATCCATTGCTTTGTTTCTATTAATTTAATTTGCAATAAAGCAACTGCAATAAAACAGTAGATTTCCGGATCTCTCTGTTATATAATTGGGCTTAGAAGCTATCTCTAAAGGAAGTTTTTAGCTTTTTTATTTCAAATTGTGCTAACAGAGCCCAGTCTTAGACACACAGAGATGGTAGGTAAGTAGGCAGGCAGGCAGATATAGATCCTCTAGATAGTCTCCCCCCCTCCCCACCGCCCCTCTCTCTCTCATAGGAGTTGTAGAATTAGAGGACTTGGAACAATTCATTGATCCCAATAGATTACTCAAGGACCCTTTGATTACGTCTCAGAACAATTTATTGTTCCAGGTCAAAGTGGAGGAACTTGAAAGAGTTCTGAAAAGCAATTCTCTTTTAATATTTTAATATTTAATATTAGTTACTTACTATTAGTTTATCTTGGGGATGATATCATCTGGCATCATAAATCTATCTTGGTGGAACAGAACTATCATTGTATCTATATTGGTTATAAATTAACTGATGTTTTCCCTTCCAACATTGTTGACCAAGGCAAGATAGAAAAGATTTTCTATTCAGAAGTCAAACATCTACTTTACAAAAGTACATAAAATAGGTATAACCATCTCTGCTCCTTTAAGAACTAGAACTTTTTTTAAAATATTTTTTTTAATTTATATATAAATATTTTGAAAACAGTGTATTGTCCAGGCATTTCATTTTACACCCCCCCCCAAAAAAAACCAGATATGGTAATAATGATAATAATAATATAGATAGTAATTGTAACAATATTAATAGTTATATTACCTTATTTATAATCATATTCATTATACTAGCATACTTACAGTCATAAACAAAGTTCATCTTTTACGTGCACATGACAATAATCTTTCTTCATCTAACCTCTACCTCTTATGTCCAACCATTGATAAAACCTATCCCATCTTTGTATCTCCTTTATCTTTTATTTTCAATGTCAGTCTATCCATCTCTGCACAATCCAATATTTTCCGAATTATGCTTTCATCTGATGGGTATTCTCATTTTTCCAATATTGTGCAAATACAATTCTCGCTGCTGTCAATACATGTAGCATTAAGTATATAGTCCCTTTATCATAGTTTTCTGGTATTATAACTAACCAAAATATTTCTGGCTTTAAATCTATATGCTGCTTAATCATCTTTTCCAACCATGTATGTATTTTTGTCTAGTACTTTCTTGCCTTCATACATGTCCACCACATATGATAATAAGTACCTGGTGTCTGGTTACATTTCCAACATTTAGCTGACATATTTTTAAACATTTTTGCTAGTCTTGCCGGTGGCAACTGCCACCTATAAAACATTTTGTAAAGGTTTTCCGTATAAGCAGTAGCCATTGTCAGTTTGTGATTTCTATCCCAAAGTTTTTGCCATTTATCTTGTTCTATAGCATAGCCAAAGTTTTTCGCCCATACTATCATTGTTTCTTTTACTTGTTCATCTTCCATTTTGAAACTTAGTAGATAACTATATAATTTTCTTATCAATTTTTCATCTGTCCCTATTAGTATCTGATCAAGTGTTGTTGGGTCTTTATAAAAACCCTAGAACTAGAACTTAAGGAGAAAGAATAAGTATAGCAAGTTTGGGTTGCATATTTTCAAGCTAGTAGAAGAGAGGAATACTGAAGATTTGGAAATTAGCAAAGATCAGAAAGAATGGACAAGTTGATATGAGAGTAAAACAGTCAAGTTTAATGAAGAAGTTGACAGAAAATCTGAAAAGCAGAAAGATCACTAGCAAAGATCAGAATATAATCAATTCTGCTAGAGCAATAATCTAAAATAAAATTGACTTCACCAGGTAACACAAATAAAGACTTGCATTAAGAATCAATGTGAGTTACCATCTGAATTAAGCAGAAACTAGAAAAGTAAAATAGAAGTTATTTGGACAATCTTTATACTTCAGAAGAAAATTGAGCACCAAAATCTGCTTAAAATCAGTTTATACAGTTAAATGGCTGAATAAAACTGGGATTTTAGGTTGCGAGCATAATATTTTGTAGTGCCCCAAAATGTCTACTCAAATCTTTGCTGGATCTGCATTATTCTGGATCCTTATTCGGGGTATATTCAGAACACTGGCAATGGTGAAGTTAGTGGATGAGAGGTTAAAAAAAAAGATGGTGGTCATTGCAGTGTGGTTGAAGCCCGCACCACATTTTTTTATTATAGTGCATAGATATAAAACACAAGCAAATGGGTGGGGTTTTAATCACACTGTTGCAACTGCCATCTTGTCTTATTTTACTGCAGGGACCCTACTGATGCCAAATATTGTAATAATTAAAGTATATCACAGCTCATCAAGTGAAATAATAATTTAATTTAACATTTATTACAGTTCTTCCTTCCCACATCTCTGAAATCCTCCAACAAGATTTCAACACACACACACACACACACACACACACACACACACACAAACACGTCTTCGGACAGCGCTGGCTCTTTGGCTTTGAAACGGAGATGAGCACCGCCCCCTAGAGTCAGGAATAACTATCACATATGTGCAAGGGGAACCTTTACCGTATAGGTATAGGTATAGATATAGGTATAGGTATAGGTATAGGTATAGGTATAGGTATAGGTATAGGTATAGGTATAGGTATAGGTATAGGTATAGGTATAGGTATTACTGTATATACATTATACCTGCATATGGATTACAGAACAAACAAAAGTATATGATATCATCCAGAGAGTAAAAGAATTGAAATGGAAATGGGCTGGTCACATAGAACTGAAAGAAGATCTGAGTGTTGTGGCCCGCCAGCGACCTGTGCAGCTGGTTGCGGACTCCGACAGCGAAGAGGCTGTTGTGGTGATGCACCAGCGGCCTGTGCAGCTGGTACCTGAGTCGGACAGTGAGGAGGTTGGTAGGGACTCGGTGCCAGAGGCAGAGATTCAGCCAGGGCCTTCAGAACCTCCAGAAGCTCCCATCAGTGATGAGGAAGAAGAGGAGGAGCATATTCTTAATGCACGGGCACGCAGAGCTGCCAAGAGGCAGGAATGGTTTCTCAGCAGGAGGTCTCCTCAGGAGTAAGGATTGGGGCTAATTGGCCACGCCCTCAGCCTATTTAAATGGGCACGCGGAGCTGTCAAGAGGCAAGAATGGTTACTCAGGAGGAGGTCTCCTCGGGAGTAAGGCTTGGGGCTAATTGGCCACACCCTTAGCCTATTTAAGTAGTGACCATGCTCAACCACGTTGCAGGAAACAACTCCGTTCATTCCACGTATTGCCTTGGTCTTTGAAACTCCTGTCCAGCTCTTGATTCCAATCGGCATTACTTTTCCTGTTCATAGGTCTGGGCTTTCGGCCAACTTCAGTAAGTTCTAGTGGCTATTATCAGTTAGCCTAATTTGTTGGACTTCTTTGATTCTTTGTGCTTGGACTCTTGCCAACTGTTAAGACGTTAATTAACAGTTGGTGCACCAAAAGGACTTCTTTATGATTTCATGAACTTTAACAAACATGACTGCTAAGAGAGCATTAGCAGTTTAAAGAGTATTAAACAAGGTTTGTTTGTACATTGCTTGTGTTGTTTTTCTCCGTTCGGCAGCTGGGACAGAACAGTGAGGCAGGTGGTCCAACATAATCATAGAATGGATTCCACTTGATAAAAAGTGTCCACAAAAGAGACCTAAAACAAGATAGATCGACGACATCAGCAAGTATTACGGGCCCAATTGGCAAAAGAAAGCTCAGGTTGGAAACATGCAGAAGAGGCCTTCATCCTGCAGTGGATCAACAATGGCTAAAATGATGATGATATACATTATATATTTTATATACAGTATTTTTATATATTTTATATTTTATTTTATATATTTATATTTATATTTATATTATTTATATTTATATTTATTGATATTGATATTGATATTGATATTGATATTGATATTGATATTGATATTGATATTGATATTGATATTGATATTGATGATATTGATATTGATATTGATATTGATATTGATATTGATATTGATTCGATATCAATATTAATATTGATATTAATATTGATATTGATATTAATATTAATATTAGGAGCCGCGGTGTATATGTTGGGGTGAAATTCAAAATTTTTCCCTACCGGTTCTGTGGGCGTGGCTTGGTGGACATGGCAGGGGAAGGATACTGCAAAATCCCCATTCCCTCCCCACTCCTGGGGGAAGGATATTGCAAAATCCCCATTCCCTCCCCACTCTGGGGCCAGCCAGAAGTGGTATTTGCCGGTTCTCCGAACTACTCAAAAATTCCGCTACCAGTTCTCCAGAACCTGTCAGAACCTGCTGAATTTCACCCCTGGTTTAGAATCACAATGAGTCCATCTATCTGACTCGGCTCCCTATTTGGATTAGAAAATATTGCTTCAGCTTCTCTTGGCTTCACATCACAGCACAGAAGCCAAGTTATTCTATTATCAGCTTGGCACTGCTGGAAGCAATAAGGCATTCTGAAGTGTTTATACTCAGGTATACCACACCATATTGTGAACTGGTCAGAGAACATTGAAAGAACATCTGCTTGACCAGGATTTCCTTCATTGCCCCAGTTATGAAGAAATGAGAGGACAAAGGACCATGGCAGCTGGGCAACAGTCCTGTTGATTTCGTAGTGATATGAAGGCAGCTTATATTCTGATAGTAGCTTGTTGGAGGGATGCAATGGCTCAATGGTTAAAGATGCTGAGCCCGGGTTCGAGCCCTGAGTGCTGCACAACAGGATGAACTCTTGTCCTTCCCCCACCTCCTGCCCTCCAATTTGAAAGCATACAAATGCGAGTAGATAAACAGGTACCATTTTGGTGGGAAAGTAACAGCATTCTGTGCACTTCGGTGTATAGCCATGCTGGCCAGATGGCCCAGAAATGTCTTCAGACAATGCTGGCTCCCTTGGCTAAGAAATGGAAATGATCACCTCCCCTAGAGTCAGGCACAACTGGACAGGAGAAACCTTTACCTTTTTTCAAAATGTCTATGCGATCAGAAGATTAACAATATTTGGTAGATATGTTGTCTACTCTAAAGATACACTTTTATGAGATTCATCAATGTGAAATCAATATCATCTACTTACACAACTGAATGTATTGCTATGAATCACTTTCATAACCAATGCATTTGAAAAAAGAAGGCCTAAAATGTCGTAAACAAATGCATAAATTTTAAAATGCATCTTAAAACCATATTGCAAACACAAGAGAGAATCTTCAGATGTGGGGGAAAAAAAGTTTCTTATAACCTGAAAATGGCAGGGAGGAAAGATCTGTAGAAGCCACGTCTGATCCATGAGATGCCAAATAGTTGTTGAATTAATTTACCACCCTGATAAATGCTGCTCAGTAATAGTGGGCAGTTTATAATAGAAAACAGTACAATGTTGCGTAATAGTAACTGCAGCAGAAAATATGTATTAGCAGAGGAAAACCTTCAAATCTTGGATTTCTAAAGGAATGGAAAATTTATTAAAAAAAATAATAAAAATAAAAAATCCCTTTGTGTTGTGCTGAAAAGACAATAAGAAGCCTTTCTTTATAGGAACATTGTGCTAACAAAGCTGGTTATCTTCTTGATAGTTTCTGGTATTACATTGTCCCTACCCTTGGGTTTTGTTTTGTTTTAAGGTGCTATTTTAAGACTATTCCTTTTCAGCAAGTTTTTGCCAGTTATGTTTTTAATGTAATATTGCTTTTTTTCCCCTATGTGTGCATTACTCTTATTTATATGTTTCCATGATTAGGGAAGCCAATGATTATTCAATAGATAGGCTTTCCAGGATGATGCTTTATATAAAAGTAAGATGAAATTTTAACCCTCTTTTTATTTTTAACTTTCTCATGTTCTTGCTGAATTATACAACCACTTCTGATTCTTGGTGCTCCAATGAATATCATTCCTCCCAGGATTGTCTGCTGCTATAACTTCTTTCAAGGTCTTGCTTGCTTGTTTCATTAGGGATGGTGTAGAAAGTAACTTGACTGAATTATCTAAGAACCATCACCTTGACAAAAGGGGGCTGAAACATTATTTTTAAGTCCAGAGATATACAATGCAGTAACATTCGGAAGCAGCTCAGTAAAACACCATCCTGATTCACTGTAATATAAGAAGGCAGAAGAGGTGTAACACCATCAACCTTGCAAGATTCTATTATTACAGCCTATCTCAATGAAAGTAGCTTTAACCTTCTATGAAGTTGATTTCCTGATCTGGTCTAGCTAGTGGGGTTGCTAAATGGTATTGAATAAAAGTGTCTTCTGTTGCCTTTTTCAATTGATTTTGATTTTTCCAAGGATGAAGATCATCTCTAGTTCATCTTGCCTTTACACTATGTATTCCAAATGTTTAAACTTTAGCTATATTATTGGCATTTCCAGTGAAGTGTCTGGTTTTACTTTATGTGCCAACTCAAGTGGCGGGATCTTTGGCAACTACTTCAGATCCAGAGTGACTCTTTTCAAGGAGGACTCTCACTGAGTTCTACCAGTTACAATAAGCAAGACCTATTGAAATGAAAAAGTTAGGGTTACATGAAATTCAATGTGAATTATTTTCCATTTAGAATAAATTTATTCCCTAACACATCATGTTGGAGACATTCGGAATTTATTTTTAGCAGCTTCCTACAATCCCATGAGGAGGAGTGGTCTTTTCAATGATAATGGAAAAAAACTTGCATCTGACTGTTTGCATAATAGTTTCTTGAATGTTAATTAGTCTGGGAACCAGCTGTTACACAAAGGCATCCATTTTTCTTTGTTCTGCCTCTCACAATCTTATGTTACAACTGGGAAAACCACAGCCTTGACAATCTTTGTTGTCTGTGTGATGTCTGCTCTTTTAAGATTTTGTCTAGATTCATCAGTCTTTCTCCCAAAAAGGAGACATCTCTTTATTGCATGGCTAAAGTCACCATCCATGTGAACTTCTAAAGCTAGGAAGACAACTTCCTAGGGAGCCAAGGTGGCACAGTGGTTAGAGTGCAGTACTGCAGGCTACTTCAGCTGACTGCTAGCTGCAGTTCGGCAGTTCAAATCTCACCGGCTCAAGGTTGACTCAGCCTTCCATCCTTCCGAGGTGGGTAAAATGAGGACCCAGATTGTTGGGGGTAATATGCTGACTCTGTGAACCGCTTAGAGGGGGCTGAAAAGCACTGTAAAGCAGTATATAAGTCTAAGTGCTATTGCTAACTTCTATTACTGTTTCTGTGTTTCTCTATCTATTTGCATTGGATTGGCCCTGCCTACTAACATGATTGTTAGTAGGCAAGGAAATTCCTTAAGTCTTTCTTGCTTCAAGCCATCAGAGTGGCATCATCAGCATATCAGTAGTGCTGATGATAACCCAGCAATTAATATTCCAATTTCTATTTCTTTTTGTCAACATTTTTCATTATCTGCAGGTACTCCTCAAGTTACAATGGCAATTGGGACTGAGATTGCAGCCACTAAGCAATAAAGTCTTCAAGTGCAACATTGCATGACTGTTTCATGATGGCAATCCAGGCAGTTCTGGTTGTTGATGTAACCCCAAGATGAACAGATCATTAAGTGGGAAACAGCAAGAGTCCCAGATAAGGAGTGCAGCAATGCCACAAGGAGGTGGTGCTGGCCATGGGACGTCTGAGGCACACAGCACTTGAGTTAGGGGAGAGGGGACTGTGGAGTGGTGTGATCTCAGGAAGGGGAGGGAAAAAAGGGCATGGTACATGTAAGGGAAGAAAGTTGGTTGATGGGGAGATTTACCTGGTTGCCAATCACCTGAATTTTGTTTACATGACTGTGAGGGGTTGCAATACCTGGAACTTTGGTACTCAATTATAAGTCCCTTTGTTTAGCACTATTATAACTTTGAACAATCATGTTCAGTGAAAACTACTTGTACTCCTCATTTAAGTAATATGCATATTCCTTTCCTAATTTTAAACCCTTTAGATGCTCCATATTCTATTTGCTTTCTGGTCATCATATAAATTATTCAATAGACAAATGATGTGGCTCAACACACCCATGTTTTTAAGGGCTATCCAGTTTGTTGTGGTCTACACAACCAGAAGATCTTGTATAATTAATAAAGTAAAAGTTCTCTTTTACATTATCCATCCAGATGTGAACAACATGATTTCAGATGGCTTTGCTCCTTCTGAATCCAGTTTGTACATTTCACAGTTCTCATCCTGTATATTGTTGAAATCTAGACTGCAAAATCTTGAGCATTATTTTATTAACATGAAAGATTTAAAAAGTTGTTTAACAGTAAGAACTTTCTTTAGGACTTCCCATTTTCATAGTGAGTTATAAACTGATATTTTCTAGTCCTTTGGCTACAGGTATTTTTTTCATATATGCTTAAAAACTGTAAATAGCAATTTTGCTGTATGATCTTGTAAGATTTTAAACAGTTTTGCCCCTCTATAGTAGTATATTCTAGGTTCCACTTAATTTCACTTTTGGAATGTCTTCATACATTTTATTGATGCTGGCACCTTTTCTGTACAGTTCATCTATATATTCATCTCATATTTTCATTAGACCTTTGGCTTCTTTGTTATTTATCGTGCTCATTTTTGCATGAAAAGTTTCCTTGATCTGTGTCATTTTCTTAAATGGATCTCTTAGCTTTTTTACTAAACGTTATCCTCAATCCTTTGCAAAGCATATTTAAATATTACTTCATTTCTTGTCTTGCTCTTCTTTGGAATTCAACATTTAGATTGGCAAATAGATTTCATTGCCTTTTACTTTCTGCCATGCCTCAGTTTCCTTAAGCAGGCCACCATTTCATCTTATTTTAATTTTTTTTCCATTTTGGAATATTTTTTGTTTGCCTCATCTTTAAATACGGCACTGACTGAAGTTCAGAGTTGCTCAGGCACTCTATCATATTATCTATCAAATTTGCCATTTATGTTCACCAAATGATCTTATGAAATATTGTTGAGCTTGTATCTTTTTGGTCTGATTATTTTGTTTTATATGTTTTCTTTAGTTTAAGCTGTCATTTTGCAAGGAGTTCACAATCAAAACCGAAGTCAGTACCAGGTCATGCGTTGGATGAGTCAGGACAATTTCCCCATCTTTCTTTGCAGAATACATAGTTCAGCATGAATTTTCAGGCAGAACTGTATTTCTCGATCTTCTGCTTCATTTCATATAGCATGGCCAAGTTTTCCTCTCATTTCAAATGCCATTCTCCTTTAAGTAGTATGCCATCGTTTTTAGGGTAGTGATGGTAATAATATTAGATGTTACTGTGGAATGGATCAATTTACACTTCCTCTGAATATGTGATTGCAGCATAGATCACTGAATATTGATTGACTTGACTTGAGATAATTTTTTATTTGGGAAGGTTGAACCTGAGCACTGATTTTATCACCCCTTCATTAATTGAGATGGTTACTCCATATATTTGATTTTTTTTTCGCCTCTTCACTTCCATAGAATAGCTGATCCTCCTTTGATGTAAAGTGACTTCTTCTAATTTATTTCAGTTTACTATTTTCCAGAATATCAGTGTTCGGTCTTGGCTTTTCTGCTCTGACAAGTGCTTTGCTTCATGATTTTGACATCCTGCACATCAACAGTTTTCATATTTTTACAGCATTCAATTTTCCTTTTGCCCCTAAGCATATCACCACCTGGATGTCCTTTTGCTTCAATTCAAGGCATCATAAGCCCCAGTGCTATACTTATACTTACAATCTGTCCTTAACTCATGGATTTTCAAATAGCTTCAGACTTGAGCTTCTGGGGTCATATTCCACTATCTTGTTGATGTTTTCATGGTTGTGGAAGTCTATAAGCTTTTGGGGCAGAATCCAGGAGTAGGGTTGCCATTTCCCACCCACCCCCCAAGTGATTTATTTTTAAAGGAATCTGTCCTCTATGCCCTTTATTTGTATATCTTGGAAATGTTGGGAATTTCAAAACATTGTTCATAACATCATTGATATGTGAAATCTCAGAATTTGAAAATAACATTTAATACAGCACGATTTCTGACTAAAATGGTCTGACTGAGATCAGCATATGTGGGCCTGATTGGGGTAGATTAGGTAGGTGATACACAAATATAATTTGATGTCATTTTATTCTAGTTTACATATTTATGTATTAAATTCTTGTATTTTATCCTATAATTATTGTATTTTACCCTACTCTTATTTTAAATTGTTTGCATAGGATTTTATTGGTAACACGTGAGTAGTAAGAAGTACATACCGTTTTTACTAGATGGTTTAGCCCCGCCCCTTTTGTGACATCACTTCCGCTCCCCCCTCCCTTGGAGGACTGTGCATGACGTCACTTCCGGCCCACCCCTCCCCCTTTGGAGGACTGTGCATGACGTCACTTCCGGCCCCACCTCTCCCTCCCTTGGAGGACTGAGTAACATCACTTCCGGCCCCACCCC
>QLTV01003974.1:17364-38399 GCA_003457575.1 Thermophis baileyi
GACAAAAAAAAGCTACTGTTTTTTTCCCCATGGAATTAGATTCTGTTGACTGAACTCAGTCATATAGTGTATTCTGCAGAAATAAACTTGTTTTATATATATATATATATAAATATAATCACACCATGCAGAGTCTTAATGGAGTCAGGCAACCTACACATTACATCAATCAATCAATCAATCTAAAGCACACAAGTCTCACAAATGAGCTCTGCTGGTTGAGGATGAGATTGGGAAGTGGGAGAGAAGAAGCGTTCCACTTAATGTTTGATAGCTTGCTGTCCAAAGAATATGACAATGATATAAAAAAACAAGCAGCAATTATTAATGGTTTCCCACATTTTGGAACCAGAAGGTTTAAAGCAGGATTTGAAGGTGAGTAACTGTGTTTCTGACTGGATTGCTTTCTACTTTTCTGCTCAGTCCTGCAAACAACAACAATGCTACTAGCATATGCAGTCAGTTTTAGAACTTTAGCAAAATTGTCACGGAACGAAACAAAAAAAAAGCAAGAATAGGACTATGTCGTGCCTTGCAATAATTATCCAAGTTTCAATGCTTATCTTGCAGGACAATGTAATAATTTGGAAGATTTTGAAATCCAGACTTCAACTTTACATGCTCTATTCAGTAGAGGCTGAGGCATCTAAGGTTTCATAGTAAACATCCAATGGATATTGAAAAAGTTAAGGGAGTTACAAAATATGTCTTAAAAAACATAGATATATTAGACCACTTCATCTGCCTTTTGAAGAATTTGTACAATAATCAGGAAGTAATAAGAAGAATGGAAAATTGAATAATTAAAGGGTTCAAAATAAATGTGCCAAGAATTTATTCTCTTACCTTAACATACGTAAAATATATAATGAGAAATACTGGGCTAGAAACTGAAATGGGAGTTAAAATTGTTAGAAGAAAATTTGAACAATCTCAGATATGCTGATGACACTACTTTGATGGTTAAGATTAAATATGGATATAACAATGAGAAGAGCTGTTGGAGAAGACCCTGATTCTTGGAAAGGTAAAGTCAATCAATAGGAAGGCAAAAGAATAAAACTTTGCTAGATACTATCACTGATGACATAAACATATACTTACTCAACAAGTAGATATTGATTGGCAGTCTTGATTAAATGAAGTGATAACTGGAAGAAACTGAATCTGTATATGAGAGAGCTGTGGTGGTACAGTGGTTAGAATGCAGTACTGCAGGTTAACTCACTACTTACTCCAGGAGATTGATTCTGAGTGGCTCAAGGTTGACTCAGCCTTCCATCCTTCCAAGGTTGGTAAATTGAGAACCCAGATTGTTGGGGGCAATATGCTGACTCTGTAAACTGCTTAGAGAGGCTGTAAAGCCCTGTGAAGTGGTATATAAATCTAAGTGATATTGCTATACTGTACATACATACATACATACATACATACATACATACATACATACCCATTGGATTATTAGAAGATGTTAGTGTTGTTCTCCTATTAAAATTGTTTTTTTAAAAGGGACAAACATATGAAAATGAATGTACTATGCATTCTAATACAACAAAAGAAGATAATGTGCATTTTCATTTAAGACAAAAATAATGACAAAACATTTATTTATATTTTACCCAGTGAATTTTAAAAAGATATTAAGTGTATATGTATTTTAATGTGTATGTTAGGAAAATGCACATTAAAATCCATAGTTGGACTTTTGTTGCATAGCTATCCTAATTATCAGCATGTTAGGAAAAATTATGAAGTATAAAGCATATAGATTATATTCTAGTTGTAATAAATAAATAAATAGAAAAAATTCTGGCAGCTAGAATATGTAATGTGGACAATACATTTTCATTTAAATTTGGATTCCTTAACCTGTATTTGCTATGCATGCAAAATTATCATTCCAGTTTTTATACTTGATTATCAGTTATCAATGATGGAGCCTCTTCCTCCTCTTCCTCTTCCTCCTCTGATATTCCTAAAATCTTACTCACTTTTTTTAAGGAATGCACATTTTAAAGTAACATGTTGTCAGGCCGAAACCATTTTCTTGGATCTTTGGCCTGCCACACTTTGTATTAGTTTAAAATGTATTATTTGCTGTGGGAATTTGGGAGGGGCAGTTGCATGAGGGATGTCTGCATGTAGCCACAACAAATTCCTTCTAGGAAGCCATTTTCTTTAGGCCTCTGTTCTGCCACACTTTATGCTAGTTTAAAATGTATTCTTTGCTATGGGAATTTGGGAGGGGCAGTTGCATGAGAGATGTCTGCATGTAGCCACAACAAAGTCCTTCTAGATTGTCAAGGTCATCCTTTGTCCTGCACCTGCACAGAGGAAGGTGGAGTTCCAACCAAGCTACCAGAGGATGAAGCAATGAAGATTGGTTCATGTGATGAACTTGGGGGTGTGGGGACAAAGGCTTGAAGTTTCAACTGGGTGGAGAATCCCCGAAGGCTTCAGATTCGGGATTTCTCCCAGCCGTGCTGACATGGCTCTGTTAATAAATTGGAACTTAGAGGAATGCTTTGCCTCGGACTCTGATTTAATTCCAGATGCTATTCGGAACCCTGACACATGTTTTAAAACAGATGTTAAAGCATGAAGAGGAATCCATGGCCTTGGCATTGTTATGGGAAGCATGGCTAGTATATAGGATTATTGTCTGCCCTAACCCTTTTCATTTTCATATAATAATATATTTTTTGAGAAAACAATTTTAATAACTTAACAGTAAGGAAGTTTGTAGAGATGAAACCTGCAAAATCTAAGGCACTAACTTTTCAAATCCATTGAACTTTCTTACTTTACACTACTATGCAAGGCATTTAATGAATTAAAAACATCTGCTGGTTTTGTCACAATGTTTGATTCAAGAATCAAATCCAACTGTATTTCTTGTTGCACTGGACAATGGTTAGGTGTTCTCTGTTTGCTTGCAAGATATCTATTGCCAAACCTGGATAACTTCCCTGTTAAACATCCCTAGACTTAAAGACAGTCTTAGAAACATTTATATGAATTATTTGTAGATTAGAGTCAGTGATGAGGTTTTATCCCCCTTTAATGAAAGGAAAATGTCAAAGGGATCTTTCAGATTTTTTTTAAAGCTAGATATTAGCAATGCTGTTATGGGATTGGCAAAATCATGTGTTTTTCTTGCTCTTATGCAGCAGATTATCTTCTTAGATTGAAAGCTAAATGCTTTAAGGTAAACAGCATTAAAAGCAGTTTCAAAAACTACATAGCAAAGTCTTCTGAAAAGCTAAAACTCAGTGAGCTGCTTGTAAATAAGAAATGTTAGCATTGTCCCCAGTTTAAAAACAGATTAACCATGTCTGGATACTCTAGATAACCAGTTAATTTAAAGTAATGCATAGTGAACAGAATTTTAATAGGTACAATTTTTCCCAATATCCTAGAGTTGGGACAAATTCTGTTTGGGGGAATTTTCTTTAATTCTATAATTTTTAAGCATACAGAAACTGTCTTGGGCTTTGGAACGCTGTCAACGCAATTTGACAGAGTATTGCTTAATATTCATATCTGGAAGTCCATATTGTTTGTGCTCCCATGCATTAGATTTGGCTGGTGGCAAAACAAAGTTCCTTTAAAATATACGTGAAGAATAAATTGTGTTCCATTGCATGAAGTTTTGATTCAGATTAAATTTGATTCAGAATATAAATATACTATGTCTCTGACTAACTTATTTTCTATTTTATCAAGAATGGAGATGGATTAAAAATACTTCTGTTCATAAAAGCTATGTGTACTGCTTAATTTTAATAGCTTGTAATATTTTAAACTATTATCATCAGTATTGTTTTATCTGTATAAGTTGCCTCTGATCTAATGTCCTCCATGTGCTCAAGTACAGTTCCCATAACAATCAATCTTCAGGCCTGTAGTCATATTGGCCAGGAGTGACAGAAGGTATAGAGCAGCGTTTTTCAACCTGTGGGTCGCGACCCCTTTGGGGGTCGAACGACCCTTTCACAGGGGTTGCCTAAGCGTGCGCTAGCCCGCCATCTTGGTGCCACGCCCCCTTTGTCAATTCATCACACGCGGGGAGAGGGCAGGGCGGGGGTCACGCGGCGGGGTGGGGGTTGTGGCATTAGGAAGGTTGAGAACCACTGGTATAGAGTAACACAAATATTGCCAACAGGCAACTGTCTCATCTAAATTTGTTCCAACTAAAGAACTGCAGCCTAATAATATTCCTTTGGGCATTACAGTCTGATTCATATTTGATATCATATTGAGATTCACTATAATAGTGATTGTTACAAGATCAGTGACTCTTTTACCTTCTATTGAGTTTGTAATAACATGAGAGATAGTTACATTTTAAAGATCTTAAAAGTTTATCATTTGAAAGAAGGGAAATTTGTAAACAATATCAGGACTGTTGGCTAAGCAACCATCTTAAAAAGACCATCTGAAATGGAATCACTGCTAAACACTGTCCAAAAATACAACTAATATATTACAGGGGGTTGGTTCTGGATAAATATTCCATGTTCACCATCAACAGAGAAAAATAGTGAAAACTGAAACAACCAAAATGCCCAATGGAAAACATCAGGAGTCTGGATGAAGATCACTACAAATACTTGGGTATGCTTCAAAGTGACAACATGACATACTTGACACCCTGAAGTAAAAAAAAAAAAAGATTAGTAGACCAGAAAAATGATGACAATAAATCATGGCCTTCATCTACACAGTGGCATTGACAGACTCTATTTACCAAGGAACATAGGTGGGTGTGGTGTGTTGCAAGTGCACCAGACAATTGAAGAAGAAAAAAAGACACTGGAAGAATATTTGAAGGATGGTGAAGAAGATGCACTGAAGCTAGTATACCAGGAAGGATGAGTACTGGAAAGACCAAGTTGTCTTACAAGAAAGACCAAATGAAAAATAGAAAAGAGATATGGCAAAGCAAAGTATTACAATGGCCAGTGCATTAAAAAAATAGCATATAATAATAAAACCTGGCAATAATTAAGAGAATGAAAATTGAAGAAAGAGACAGAAGGGCTAATTCTGGCTGCATAAAACCAAACCTTAAGAGAAACATACAAATCCAGAATTGAGAAGACACCATCAGACAGCAAATGACACCTCTACAAACAAGCTGAAGAAACAGTGGACCACCTATTTAGCTGCTGCAAGATCACACAGAATGACTAAAAGCAACAACATAATAAAGTAGCAAGAATGGTGCATTCAAGATCTGCAAGAAATACTACTTGCCTGCAAGCAAGGACTGGTGAGACTACAAAATAGACAAAATAATAGAAAATAAAGTGCTCTGTGACTTTAGAATTCAAACAGAGAAGCACCTGCTACATAAGACCCTGAAGTTAACATTTGTTGATAAGAAAAACAAGAAAAAAGCTGGGTAATGGACATGGCAGTGCTTGGAGACAGCTGAATAAAAGAGAAAGAACTGGAGAAAATAAGAAAATACAAAGACCTGCAAGTAGAAATAGAACAAGTGTGGCAAAAGAAAGCAAAGATAGTACCAATAATAATAGGTGCCTTGAGTGTAATCCTAACACTACATCACTTGAACACCATTAGTATTGACAATCACCATCGGTCAATTGCAAAATTGACCAATGGTACTTACAGCAGCTTACATCCTGTGATGAGAGCTTTAACACTATCCCAGGTCCTTGGAAAGAACTCAATACGTGAACAAAAATGCCAGATCCAAGCTAAACATCTGAATGACTATGCAACAAACCAGAATAATAACTATGTGTGTATTCAGTAGCTCACTTTAGTTCTATGTAGATCAATAGATAGATAGGGAAAATGCCTTTCTAAATATTTGTCTGTAATTTAAGCTTTGATCAGATGGAACATTTCCATATGTGGCAACAGCAAGACCTACCTACCAGACAGTACCCAAGGTTCTGTTTATTCTGTAAACAACATTTTGCATGTTTAGCAAAAATACAGAGTGAACATTTATTTCATAGATGTCAGGAAAGCAAAAATACCAAAAATCAAACAAAGTATTATTCCCCTCCTCTTTTTGTAATTTTCATTATGAATTTGCTTCCATTATCATGTGGCAGTGGTTATAAAGCAACAATATTGTCAGCAATTAATTTTTATATATGAGAAGCAAGGAGAGAAATATCCATATTAATTTGACCTTATTCTAAGTCACTCGAATTGTACTGATGGAATACTTGTTGCTTTACATCAGCTTGTCTTGAAAATAGATGAATAGCTTCTATGAAGTAAACTTCCTATTCTTAACTGGGTTGTCATTTAACCAAGACTGATTAGCTCAGCTTAATGTAAGAAGAAAAGGAAGGATGCCACTGAAAATAAATCCCTTTCCTATTTCAGGTAGGTATACCTCAGAAGTTGGGAGGGAGATATAACTGTTGAACAGTTTTTGGTGAATAGTTCATGATTAGCTTCCTTAAGAACCAAATTAAATAGGCTTCTTATATTCTCTATAATCAAAACATGGTGAAACTGGAATATAAGATAAAGTAAATATGAGCAAGGAACATGAGATAAAGTAAATATGAGCAATCTTCTGCTGAAAAGGAACCTTTGGTCACTTGCCAATGAGTGAAAATGCTATAAATCATGTTTGTGACTATATCCAAGATTTCCTAATTATTTTCTGCGAATTGTGGTGAAGGTTTTAAGAGTTTCTATTAAAAAAAACACCTGTGTTACACTTATATTAGAGTTAAGAATACTGTGTTCATGCTACAAAATGGTGGAAAACAATATTGTCAGTTCTGGAAGTGTGCAAGTCTCAGAAAACAAAGCATGAAACTTCAATCTTGCAGTGTCTGCTCCAGGATGGAAATGAAATACTCATTGAGGTGTAATTGCTGCTCTTCTTCTCCCCCAAGTAGTCTTACAGTGAAATTTGAAATAAGAAAAGGAAAACTACACTATTAATGCTATGGATATAGAAGTCAATCACTAAGGAATTGTTGGACTATTGTATTCTAAAATATATTTTTCTTGTATTATCTTTGTTTCCATAGCTATACCTTCTTTCTTGGAAGGCATACAATTTATTAGATTTCTTATTGTGCCAAAGCACACAGAACATAACATGATCTCTCAGTATTACAGTTTTTTAGACTTCCTGCATTCCTTTCTTGTTTTGGCTGGAAACGTCTTAACTGTAGCTGATATTAAACAACTTTGGGTTATTCCATGTTGCAGCCAAAGGTGCAAGATTGGAGAACAGGGAATCTACTATCTTTGAAAAAGATAGTTTGTTTTTATAGTCTGTCAAATTAAAAGTACTTTTATACTTAGACAAGACAGCACTGTGCTACAATGGCTTCCTTTTGTCTCAGAGTAGCCATCTTCTTTGCCTAATAATAAGGTCAGAGAAATCTAAACAATTACAGAAGAGTAAAGCATCAAAAGCATAGATCGTGAGCTGTTTATAACATACATGTATGTGTATGTGTGTTGGTCTGTATGTATGTAGAGAAAGAGAGAGTCATTTTAAATTTTAAAAATCTATGTGCAGAGAAAAAATAGGGAAAACAGAAGATGCGTGCTCACATTTGCGAACCGGTAGGGAAGGTAAGTGAAAACCACCCCTGTCCCACATGCCACAATAGAAAATCTTGCAACAACAATTAAGATACTATATCCAGTCTAAAGAACATAGAAGGAACAAATAACAAAGAACTCAGGAAGATATAAAAACTCACTAACTCACAACCCCAATTTTCTAGTATCCAAAAAAATGTTTGCTGTTGTGCCTGCTGTTACTGGGCCAATAAACCTCCTTTCCAACTGCAGCCTGCCTTACATTTTTCCTTTGCCTGTATTTCTTTCCCGACTTGGAATAAGACATGGACTGGATTTAACCTCTAACACTTTCCATTCAATATTTTTTCGTACACAGGTTTATTATGAATGTTCTCAGAATAGGGTAGAAAAATCACAGAGAATGGAATATCTAAGTCTTGATTGCAGATATAGTTGTAGTGGGCAGGGGGCTACTGCTAATTTCAGATTAATTTTAACGATTTTTCCCAGCTGGATTCATAAATCTATCCCTTTAAATATTATTACTCTTCAAATGCATACTAGTCAAGCTCTTTGCTGAGAAATAGGTCTCATCCAGTGTGGATTAGCAGCCTTGCAAAATGGGCTAGTTGTTATAAATAAATCCTTGGGGATAGCAGGGAGTTAGGAATGCAGTGTGAAAAATATATATTAATTTTCCCTTATCTTCTAGTATCAAGATGCCTATATGTGGGTTTTATAGTGTGTGTGTGTGTGTGTGTGTGTGTGTGTGTGTGTGTGTGTGTGTGTGTACTGAAATGTGGCAGCAGTTTAATTTATCAAGCTTTTAAAGCGACTTTAATTTTTCTTTCTCCTGTCTCTCTTTTAAAGCAGGTATTAAGCCTCGGGCCATTGCCACAGAGCTTCTCAGAAGTTAGTGTTATTGTAGCAATAGAATATGCTTTATCTTGAGATACTTAAGTCTGCTTCTTTGCTTGAACAGAAAAGGCTAGGTCTTCTCTGCTTCCTGAGGTGAAGGGTACCAGAGGCTGAACTGTCCTGACAGCAGGAATCTGACCTGAGCAATTATTAATGAAGCGGGCTCAGTAACCATGGCAGAAAAAATATTTACAAAAAATGCGTTCTGTGGATAGGCAAAGCTTGGTACCCAACTAACCACACTGTACTCAGAGGAGCGTTAAAGCATAGGTGTGCCTGGGAAAAAAAGGCATAAAAATACTCTGACCCAAGCAAAAACCAGATGTAGTGATAAACAAGTGACATAGTCAATCCTTAGTTCTCTATCTACACTCTCGCACATCTTGTAGTCATGAACTACTGGAAAATATACCTGTATCAAGCAGTGCCAGAGAAAGACTTGAGAACTTCAGCTGTGTGGATGGAAGGATGTAGGTTGCACCCCAGTGATATGCTTGAACTAGCTTGACCCACTCATGAGAGTCGTGCTGAATTTTCTGTAATTTTGTGTGCCAGTTGAGAGAGAACTGAGTCACCCTGGCTGGCACACTGATCAGCTTTTTGGCAATGCAGCAGTGGCAATGAATCCAGCAGAGCTGACTGTTAAACATTTACAAGTACATTACTAGTGAAACATCACTGAGGATAACAGAAAATTAGACGTAGTTTACAGCTTTCTCAGAGGCAATTTTGCTATAGCAATAGCACTTAGACTTATATACTGCTTCACAATGCTTTTACAGCCTTCTCTAAGCGGTTTACCGAGTCAGCATATTGCCCCCAACAATCTGGGTCCTCATTTTACTGACCTCAGAAGGATAGAAAGCTGAGTCAACCGAAGCAAGTGAGACCCGAACTGCCAAACTGCTGGCAGCCGGTGATCAGCAGAAGTAGCCTGCAGTACTGCATTCTTAATACTATACTATATCTTCTATAGGAATTTTGTTGTTGCTCCAATTACATTAGCTAGAAATAGTACTTATTATTCCAATACTATCAATTTTTTTTAAAATTAAAATGTATATGTATATACATAATATAAAGTTTCATGGCTGGGGAAGAGAGCAGATCCTATTTTTTTCTTTCAATTTTTGCATTTATTTATTTTATTTTATTTTATTGCTGTTCTTTATAACGTGATCACATTTTTCCGTAGTGGAAATAATTCAGGGACAATGGAAGAGTATGTGGATGAAAAGTTTAAAATTTATATTAAATTATAATTTAAAAGAAAATTTCTATAGATGATGTATCACTGGTATTTAACACCATCTGAATCCATCTGTAAAGTGAAATTGTTCTCAGAACTATTGTTTGAAATGATAGGTAATTGAATGAGAATACAAAAGAGTGTACTCACCACACACCCACATAAACAGAGAAGAAATATTTTTATATGTGGATTTATCAACTTCTTTCACCTTAAGAGTTGTGGTGGCACAGCGGTTAGAATGCAGTATTGCAGGCTAACTCACTGCTCACTGTGGGAGTTCGATTCTGACCGGCTAAAGGTTGCTTAAACCTTCCATGTTTCCAAAGTCCATAAAATGAGGACCCAGATTGTTGGGGGCCATATGCTGACATTTATAAACCGCTCAGGGAATGCTGTAAAGCACTATGAAGCATTATATAAATCTAAGTGCCATTGTTATTGTTATTGCTATTCTTTCTAAAAAAAACCCAACCCAGACCAAAAAAATGTTTTTTCCCTGAAGTAGTGGTAGTAGTAGTAGTAGTAGTAGTAGTAGTAGTAGTAGTAGTAGTAGTTGTTGTTGAAGGTGTAGCCACCTGCTCTTTCTTTCACCAAATTGTTTCTGTTCCCTCCCACCAAGAAAGTGCCCATGCTCATTGCTATTCTTTGCTTGATACAACGGAGGTACCAACTTAGTTCAGAGGATATAAAGTGGGAAAGGCAGGGCAAGAGATATTTTGTTTAAGTCCTCCTAAAACCTTGTACCAGTCCTGGTTCAGTTTAATGTTGCAAATTTATTTAATTCATTTTGGAGCAACAAAGAGAAGAGTAGTGCTAACTTAACACTACAGTTTCAGCCAGCTATACTTGCAATTTAACCCTTCCTTTCTTTATCCCCTCACTGTCCAAAATAGGCTACTGAAACAGCTAAGCTTAATTTATTAATAGTGTCATATAAACTGAAAACATCTTAGGCCCTGAATGTAGACAGTTCTAAATATAGACATTAAATATAAATAAATAAAGCTTTTTCTAAGGAGGAGGCATTGGGAATCTTTTTATCATGAATATGCTAAGTATTTGTAACATCTAAGCAAAAACATGATGTGAATTTTTGATGGCTCAATTATGGGATAATGAAGTTCCAGCAATTTATCATTACATCACTGACAACTGTTACTGGTTTAAATTGAAAAGGAATTATTGATTTTTTAAAAAAGAAAAGGGGATAAAACAATAAGTAATCAGCAAATAAATTAACAAATAAATTTCTAAGCATCCAAAGCTAGTTGCTAAGCAACAGGAACAAAACAATTTGATCTCGCTATTGGTATTTTTGTAATAACAAATGAGTTATTATTTTGACTTCGTGCAAATACTGTCATATAAAATGCAGGAAAAAGTCATAATTGTGAAAGGAAAAATTAACTGGCTATGCAAAATCAGAAGCAATCAAATAGCCTGTCTCCCAGATGAAGATAAAGCCTTTATACTGGTATGGGTAAAATTCCCTAATGATTGCATAACAAATTTTTCCCTTTGCTACTGGCCTTATATCTGACTTTGAAAATGCCTTTTCAAGGTAACCAATAACACAGAAGAGAAAGCAATACGTTGTATAATTATCTTATATTTGAGCAGGCTTTCTGTGTTCCTACTGGGAGGGTTCTTGAGTCTTATTTCTTCCTGCTTCCTGGGATTCCATCACAGAGACCTGCTGGCATGATTTTTAAAGAGATTGAGATCATTCAAAGTTTTGTAGCAATGCAGTTTTGCCTCTGTGGCGAACACAGAAACACAAATTTCTTTTTTTCTCTCCTTTACTGTGTATTGGAGAGTAGGAGTGGTTGATTGGAATAAATGATGTGTTTTTACACACAGATTGAGTGACAAGGCACTTAGTAACTTGCTGACAGTAGGTACAGATTGGCTGTTAATTCTTTATGCTCAGATATTGGTCAGAAAGTATAAATAGTCACTGGCTGGTGATTCTTTGTGAACTTTTGAAAGCATATAAACATGTCTTTGTTCTCACAGAATTCTGAGTTATGCAAACTTGCCAAGTTCAAAATCTTATTCACTTATTAAATTTATATGGGCTCCATTTCATCACCCAAAGTGGTTATGGGTCATATAGTTACATTTAACCTGGATTGGATCTTCTTGGAAGAACAAAAAGCTGGCCATTTGAAAATGTCCCTAATAACAGAACATAAGGTTTAGAACAGGGGTGTCAAACTCATGGCCTACGGGCCAGATGCGTCATGCGCGTCATGGTTTAGCGAAGTGAAAAAAGTCACGATATGTCATGTGACAACAACGTGACGCCGCGAGTTTGACACCCCTGGTTTAGAAGATCAATGGCAATATCATATAACAGCTTTTAATCAGTGAATAGAAAAGAAACAAGTCATTTCAAAATGATAGCAGAGCATGCCATAGAATCAAAAATATAAGAGGCAGAAGCACTTGGAAAGAACAGGTCCAACCCCCTGCTCTTGTAGTGCAAGAATTCACCACAACAGGCTCCCAAGTGATGAGTTCTATTTAAACACCTTTGATAGAAAGTTCACCAACTTCCAAGGCAGTCCTATTATGGAACAATTGTTACCTTTCAGAGTTTATTCTTGATGTCCAACTAAAGTCTTCCACTTCGCTCTTTAATCCAATTGTTTCTTGTGCCATCTTTTAAAATAATTCCAAACAAGTCTGCCCAGTCTTCTATGTAATGTTTCAGATACATATAGATGTGTATCAGATCTCTCACAGTCTTTTCTTCTACAGGTTAAATGCTCCCACTGCCTCCAACCTTTCTTCATACACTTTTCTTTCTAAGTCCCTTATCATATTAGTTTTTCTCCTCTAGACATGCACTAATTTTTCAGTGTGTTTCTTAAAATGCTGTTCCTCTACTTGGAAATAATACTCTAGATGTGGTCTGACCAAAGTAGAATAAAAAGGAATGATAGCTTCTCTTAATCTTGACACTGTGCATCTGGTAATGCAGCGTAGATTATATTTGCTTTTTTGCAGTTGATTGATATTTAACTTGAGATTCACCAAGATACTCAGATCTTTTTTAATGAGCTGTTTCCCAATATGATCTTTCTTATTCTCTGTCCATGACTTTGCATTTACTGCTGTTGAAGTTCATTTTCTTGTTTTCTGTCACTGCTCTGGCTTGCCAGTCTTGATACTGAATCTTGATGCAGTGATTTATTTTTTTATATCTGTGTGACATACTTAGAAATTGCTTCAATCATACAGTTGCAAATGCCATTTTGACTTCTTTTGACCCCCATCCCCAAGATACACCTGTTCCAAACCACTGTTGCTAAGTAACAGTAAAGAAAATTGTTTTCTATCTCAAAAATTATAACTAATTTGTTTTAAATAAATTTCAAATGAATGGAATAAGTCAAAGGTTTATTGCCTTGCTTCATAACATTAACAGGAACCATTGCTAACTTTCATTTCTGACTATATGTGCACATTAAATTAGAGTGAGAACAGCCATCAAAATCTTCCATTCTGAATAGTAGAATGGGCTTGTTATTGTTATATTTTTTAACTGCAAGAAACTGAAGACTCTGAGCTGAGATCTTTGGATGATGATAAAAAAGCCAAAAGCACCAAAATACAACACATGTGAAGTGAGAATTAGTACATCTGACTTTCTGTGGAGTATTGGTTCTATGTTTGACTGAAAAGATAACTCAGGATTTTAATATTCAAATGCCAACAGAAATCAGAAATGTTATTTGTACATCATACCAAGCTTTTTATATTCTCATTCAAAATATAACCTATGAATCAGTACTGAGTCATTTGCTACATAACTGTGATCCAATTAGTTATTAGAAGTCTTTACGCACTCTTGCTGTCAAGACATCCAGCCAGGAAATCTAGTTTAACTGATTCTGATTCTCATCTTTGTTAAAAACTAGGTAAATCAAATTGCTACTAAATTTATAACCATCAATTCTGTACACATTTTTCTTTCACCAAAAACGAGAAATAAGAAGTTTGAGTATAATAGACAATATGCTAAAGGAATAGTGTTATCCACAAAGCAGAGCTATTATTTTAATAATTACATCTCTAACTATAGTAATTGTAGTAAACTCAGTTTTTTCCCCTAAATTCATTTTGAATTACAATTAACTTATGTAATAAGATTGTATTGTTAAGAAAACTGCTTTTTCAGTCCACAAGTATTTGAGAGACTGAAATGTAAATTATTATAAGGAACCTCAAGCAAATTGCACATGTCTAAGCAAGTATAACTTAGGTGATTCGGGGGAAAAAAGAATTATTCTTCTGGAGTACATATTGCAAATTTCAGTGAACACTTTCCCACCATATCTGTAGAGCTCCAGAGGGAAATAAACTCTGAGATCACAGGAGGGAGGGCAAGAGAGAGAGAACCCTTTTTCTCATACAATTCAATTTTTATACATCTAGGTTAACCAATGGCAGAAAAATATTTTCCCACCAATCCCATTTTGCCCAATTTATTATATCCTTTTTCATATTTTGACCTTTTTTGTAATTATAATTAGCATCATACCATTCAGAGATTTAAGATTAAATAAATGTTTCCCCTTCTATTAATGTTTTCCAAGGTAGCATGCTATGAAAGCTGACAAAGAATAAAGAGTTCATGTCTTCATATGCTTTGTTTTACCACAGGCCATTTGTCAGTTGGGAATTGTCATAATAATTGTCAAATAATCACTAAAACTTTGGGGAGTTCTGGTGGAATGGAGAATCAATTATTTTAATGAAATGGGACTGTTCTTTCAACATTTGGAACAATTGTTACTTTGGGTTCTTAAAGAATTTTGATAACATATCACTTTAGGAACCAATGGTTTGGCCTCCTTGAATAAGTCTAAAGTGACTTCTGAAAATAGCATTGTAAATGTTGATAATATAGAAAAGAAAACATTGTTCCTAGTGTTTTTGCTTTCTGACTAAAATCATGAATTTACATATTCCATACAAAGTGTGACATCCCGAAGACCACTGAAGATGTCCAACTCTAAAAGCTGAAGCAACTGTGCTTATTCATTGAGACCAGACATTTCTTCATATCCTGTCAAATAGGCATTGCTACAACCTACTTTTTCTACATATTAATAGGACTCTTATTTTTATGTACGTTTAGCTCCAAAATTCATAGCTAGCATCTGTACGATATATCTGTTGGACAGAATTAATTGCAAATATTTATTAATTCATTCATTTGTGACATTTGTAAAGCCAAAGCCACCAATTCTATCTGGGTTGCATGAAATATTAAAAACAATTAATAATAAAAAAACACACAGAAAATATATAGCCCAAAAGAACAATAAAAAATAACCTAAAAGGGTTCTTCTACATACTTTAATCAGATCCTGAAGGTAGAGCTAGATATTCACAGCTCATTTAAATCCAGGCTAGGGGCCATTTGAATCCTTGGGAGAATGCTGTTCCAGGGGACAGGTGCTATGACAGAGGAGGTCTACTTGCTGATTTTCATTAGGTGGACTTGTTGGATGGAATCCAAAGCATGCCAATTTTGTTTGATTGTTTAGGACAGGTAGATACTCAGGAGTCTGAATAAAGCACTCATTTTTTAGGGGGTTTATAGGTGACAATGCCCCTGGAAGCCTACTGGCAGTATTACACTCATAGCCACATATATTGTGTGGGTATAATAAGGCATGCTCATAACTACTCGTGTCACTGCATTCTGGATTATCTGCAGCCTCTGAGTATTCTTCAAGGCAGTAGTCTCCTATGTAGAGCATAGTGCAGTAGTCCTCCATGCAACAGACCAAAATACGAGTGAAAGTAAGAAAGACCTCCTGGTCCAGAAATGTGTGCAATTCTTGCACAAGGTGTTTGCACAAATGTCATCCTTACCACCGCTGCCACTTATTCCTAGAAAGGGGCTGCGAAATCAAGGTCACTCCAAATTTCAGTCCTTTGGTCTCTAACTTTCTACTCTCCCCCGCCCCCATAGCCTACATCCACCATGTTGGTGTTGGTACACTAATATGGTTGATGGAATTGATAGTCACTGAAAGGTTGTCCCCATGAGGCTATGCCAGAGGTCATCAATAAATACAATCAATCCCTCCAAAGGGAAGGCTGAAGGCTGGACAAATGTTTTCCATAAATATTGGGTTCAGTGAGGGCCTTGATATTATTACAGGAAACAGCCATCCATTTTGAAGTATAGTGATACCAAAAGGAGGAGATGTGTCTTAACATCACATTCTAAGGTCTGTGATGTTGCATTCAAGTACATACATGTAGATTTGGAATCAAGACAATCACCATCTTCATTCCCCCCCACCCACCCACCAGTATTCCATACTCATTCACCTATCCTTCAGTTCAAGTACTGCTTGTTGTTGTGGGCATCACATTTTTAGAAGGTGTTGACAAACCCGAAAAACTGCAGCAGATAGCAAAGAAGAGCAATCAGGGAATCAGGAACTAAGAACTATGAAAAGTTATTATTGATTAACCTGGGTATGTTTAGCTTTTTTTTAAAAGAGGCTAAAGCTGGAAGGGTGGGTAATTACAACATTTTCAGATATCTGAAAGGATATCATATCAAAGACGGTATAAACCAGATTTTAATCATTACAGAGTGCAGGGTGCTTTAGATTCATGAATGAACAGGTAATAAATTAATGTTATATTAAAATATATATCAAAAGTCTTATTTTAAAAAAATCCTTGCTGTAAGAATTTATCAAAAGCTACACCTATGACTGAGGTGGTATGATCCCTATTACTGAAGGTATTCAAGCAGAAAGTAGACAACCATCTTTCAGGGATATTTTAATTTATATTTTAGCCCTGGATTGTTTAATAAAATTTTCTAAATTCATGATTCAATGACTGTGGCTTTCAATTGCATAAACATTAAGAGATACTATGGATAGGGGAGCCCTTCACTATATTATATTTGAAAGATACACCTAGGGAAGGGTTAAAGCTTATCTATACACCACAGCTCTGGGACTAGAGTAATTTCTTTCTCTCCAACTTTTCCAGTGGATTTAGACATTGAGATTTACTCTGTCTGACAATGGACTGCTATTGAAAGATTTGCTTTCTGCCATTCTTTCAACTTAGATTTCTGACATTTTGAAAGATGGCTGCACATGAGCAGTTTACTATTGGAATAGGATTGCACATAAATTAAACAGGGGGGGGGGAACAAAAACAAAACAAAATAAATAGAATGCTACATGGGAGCAAATGAATGCAGCTCTCTCAGTCCCTGTATTACTGGTTCTACCCATACATGGCTATAATAAATACTTTTAAAGGTAACTCAGAAATATCAGTGGAGATAAATAGTATAAGAGAGACAATACTTTTGAGGGTCACAATATGGAAATGTTTCAGTTGCTGTTCATATTTTAAACTATATCAGTTTAACATGCTAGTTTTAACATTATGTTGAAAAAATGTTTTAGACCAGTTTCTTGGCTCTATCCATATCCTCAGAAAGCTCCTTAGAGGTTCCTTCCTACAGAGGTCCTCCAGTAATGTCCACCTAGCTGATAAATCTTGGAGAGGAATTTTAAACAGCTCCTGGATGTGCGTGTGGAGTTTGTTCTTTGTTTCAAGGTGTGTGGAGTAGATATAGATGGTTTTTGGATCTTTCCTGTTTCTACTTGCACTTATGCTGGTTATTATTCTTAACATGCTTTACTAGTCACCTTTAAATATCTGTGCCCTGAACACCTAGCTAAATATCCATCCACCTGTCATTCAGTGGGCAACTGAGACGTCCTGTTCATCAATCTGCTAAACATTAGTTTGGTGACTGCTTCAGATAGGACTTTTTCATTGGGCTATCAATTTTGGACTTTAAAAATCCAAACTACCAGCTGGCACAAATAGGTGATGATTTTCTGTGGCATATTGTTGATACCATCTTGTGATTGTCTCCAGTTTTAAATTGCAAGTCTATGCCTTTGTCCTTCCCCATACAGATACATTTTTATTCTTTTCTGATGTCCTGTGTGAACTTGATATTTAATTATTTCAAACTGCTTTTAATTGCTATAGCAAAATAACTGCAAAAGAAAAAGTTATTTGCATATTGCTTCTATATTTTTATTTAGCTTTACTCTGCATTGTCTGGTATCTTAACCATTAACTCTTTTTTATGGCATAAGTTTTCACAGACTGCAACCAATTCATCAGATATTCTCTTTGTTGTGACAGGCCAACAAAACTACCCATCAGAAACCTGTCAATATTGTTTCTATTCATAGCTGTTACTATGCCAATGTGATTCAGAATATTATTTTATATTGGTTTAGATTTTTGATAATAGATTGTAAGTCACGTTTAGAAGGATTTTCTTGAAAGCAGTCTGTGAAGCAAGAAGATGAAAAAAAAATTAGAATAGAATAGAATAGAATAGAATAGAATAGAATAGAATAGAATAGAATAGAATAGAATAGAATAGAATAGAATAGAATAGAATAGAATAGAATAGAATAGAATAGAATAGAATAGAATTTTTTTATTGGCCAAATGTGATTGGACACACAAGGAATTTGTCTTGGTGCATATGCTCTCAGTGTAGATAAAAGAAAAGATACATTCGTCAAGAATCATAAGGTACAACAGTTAATGATAGTCCGGGTACAAATAAGCAATCAAATCATATTAGGAACCAGTCAATGTAAATCGTAAGGATACAAGCAACAAGTTACAGTCATACAGTCATTAGTGGGAGGAGATATACTGTAAATGAATTCTATACATTGTCCAAATGCAATTGTAAAAGAGGGTAAATACTAGCAGGTCAGAGTCTACTTATCTCCAAATTATAAACTGGAATAATAATTCATTTATGCAAAGATACAGAACTATGTTTCTGCTGATGTTTGTAACTTATAGAAATTGTTCAAAAAGAGATCACATTGCTTCCATATTGTAAGGTATGAATTGGATACTGCAAGTAATAAGGACATCTACATTTCTAAACTAGAGCAACTGTCTGAAAATGTACTAAAACTCAGCTCAGGCCATAGCAAAATTTGAATTTGTTACATGTAAACAAGCTAACCTTTTGAACACTCCATCAATTAGGAGCTGGGGACACAATCTTCCAAGTACTGTTGCTATGCAACCATCCGTACAAGCTCCACTGAAATGAAGGAATATTTTGCAGTATATTGCTTGGTTGGTTTTACCCAGCTGCAAACTGCCAGTTCCAATTAAACTTTTACTAACTATAATTTTGTTACTACACAGTTCACTATGGAAACATCGTTAAGATAGCAGTGGGACTTAGGTCTCTGTAATGCTATGAGGACTTTCTCTGTATCTTTACTCACTTCTAGAATAAAAAGCAGGATGATCAGTGCTTCAAAGAAAAACAATTTATGCTATCAAATAATGCATTAAGAAAATTCTTCTCATTTTGAGAATCATCTGTGCACAGAAGCAATTTCATTTCTCCAAAACTTTTCTTATTTGAATGTACCCCCAAGGATTTCTTTTTAAATAAAATCTCATTGGATTTTTGTTTTCTGATAGTATTCTAGAAACAGCAATGTGAAGAATGCTTCTTGATTATATAGTATATGATTCTTTTTATTTATTTGCTTCATAAATTTGCAAATAGAACGTCTTAAGATGTGCAAACAACAGTATGGATTTCTTGCAAATAGTCAACCTGTTCATCTAAAGATTTTTTACTCTTTACAAAATACAAATATTTTCATACAAATGGTAATATTTCAGAGATGAAAGTAAAATCTTAAGACAATGATTATCAATAGTAATTATTAATTAGGTAGGCCTGAACTAAAGATTGCAGTGTAAATTCCTTTAATTCAGTGTTCCAGGCAGCAGTCTGTCAGAAAACTTTATTCCTCTTATTTTCTCTTCATATTTTCCATTCTTTCTACTCACAGATACATATCCTACAACAAATATTATTAGGTTGTAATTAGGCATAGTTAGTATTCCTTGGATTGTTCTGTTTGATGGATTCTGTTCCCTCTACAGGTAGTCCTTGACTTACAACAGTTTGCTTAGTGATCGTTCAAAGTTACAAAAGGCACTGAAAAAAGTGACTGATGACCATTTTTCACACTTACAACCTTTGCGGCCTCCCCATTGTTATGTAATCAAAATTCAGATGCTTGGCAACTGACTTATATTTATATTTGTAGTGTCCCGGGATCATGTGATTCCCTTTTGCAACCATTTGACAAGCAAAGTCAATGGGGAAATCAGATTCACTTAACAACCATGCTACTAACTTTACAGCTGTGTTGATCCACTTAACAACTGTGGCAAGAAAGGTCGTAAAATGGGGCAAAATTAACTTAACAAATGTCTCACTAGCAACCGAAATTTTGGGCTCAATTGTGGCTGTAAGTGAAGGACTGCCTGTATATATACTTTTTATCCTGAATATCTCTTATTTCTCACTTAGATTTAGACAGAAAACCACCATAAATACACACTTATGTACATATCCATCACAATACTTTCTTTCAGTTCAGTTATGACAAAAAGTATGATCCTGCACTCAGATAGGAAAAAACAAATGCATAAGTATAAAATATGTGGTACCTGGCTCAACAGTAGGAACCATGAAAAGGATTTAAATGTCCTAGTGGACCACCACGAAATTGTGCCGAAAAGAGCAACAAAGATGATAAATGGTTTGGCATGACAAATGTTTGAGGGACCTAGGTATGTCTAGCCTATCAAAGAGAAGGATTAGGGGTACAAGATTGCTGTCTTCTAGTACTTGAGAGGTTGTCACAGAGAAGAGGGGATTGACTTATTCTCTAGGGCACCAGAGGGCAAGTTTCTAGGGTGGAAGCCTGTGGGGGGGGGAACAGCCTAGAAGTAAGGAGAAATTTTCTGACAGTGAGAGCAATCAATCAGTGGAATAGCTTGCCTCCTGGAGTTGTCGGTACTCATCACTGGAAATTTTCAAAAATAGACTGGACAACCATTTGACTGGGATGGTATAAAACTGCTGCCTTGAGCAAAGGGGGGGGGGAGTTGGACTAGAAGACCTCTAAGGTGCCTTCCAGCCCTATGATAGAAATAGAAGTAGGAGGATATGGAGGAAGAGGAGGAGAAGATGATAGATTTATTTATTTATTTATTTATTTATTTATTTATTTATTTATTTATTTATTTATTTATTTATTTATTTATTTATTTAATAAAATTTGTATGCCGCCCAACTCCCGAAGGACTCAGAATGAACTGTTGTAAGTCAAGGACTACCGGTATTAATGATAGTTCAAATAGGCCCATTCCAAAAATGATTTCTGAATTGTGC
>QLTV01003974.1:66456-80441 GCA_003457575.1 Thermophis baileyi
AGCTCAATTCCTTCCTCCTCCTCCTCCTCCTCCTCCTCCTCCTCCCTGCTCCTCCCCCCCTCCTCTTCTTCTTCTTTTTCTTCTTCTTCTCCTCCTGCTCCTCCTCCTGCTCCTCCTCCTCCTCCTCCTCTTCCTCTTCGTTGTTATTTACACAAAAATGTGAAATCACAGCTGCTAGTTCTTTAGCTGGCATTGACATTCATACATATAAAGTTCTTTCAAAAACCTAGCATTTTGTGATGTTTTGATGTAGTGTGTATNTGTTTATTCTATTATTTCTTCTACTATCTTCTGGGTTTGCCACATCAATTATCCACACTTTCTTGTTTTCAATCACAGTTAAATTTGGTCTGCCTTATGTTAATAATCAGTTTATATTTGTAAATCACACAATATTTTAACCTGCCCATTTTTTTATTACTTTTTCATCTGTATGTTCCCACCATTATTTTTTTTTATTATTGGCAAATGATTTTTACAGATATATCAGTGAATCACTTTGGCAATTGTGTCAATGTTTTTAATCAGTTTGTGCAATCTTCTTGCACCAACTGAGAATATGATCTACCGTTTCTTCTGCTTCTTTGCACAATCTGCACTGTGAATCATTTGATGATTTTTTTTTTGTTCTGCCCTTGATTGCATTAATAGAACTGAATCGAGCGAATGAATTAATGGGGCTGAAAATAGCAGTTGAAAAATGTCATTCAAAAAAGTAAGAGCCAAGAAATAATAGATTGAAGGAAAATGTCATCATAGATGAAACAATGGATTTGCTATGATTTCTTGGCAGTAAAGACATGGAATAGAAAAGTAGGTTTGAGAGACTAAAATCTATGACCAAGAAATTAAACTGCAGACAGGAGTGATAGGTTTGCTTGGTTTGGCTGCAACCTAGTACTTGACAGGACTGCTACTCATTTCAAGTTCACAGAGTGGAGTTTTCTCAATTCTCACATTTTAGTTCCCCAATGGTTACTGACATAAGCCAAAGGATAACAAGTGTTGACAAATAATCAGGAACATGAAAATATTCATTTCTTTATTTACTATATATTTTTAATTGGCCAGTCACAAGTTTGTATTCCAAATATTAGAGGGATTAGCATGACCAAATTAGTTCAGTTCTTTGATTAAGTTTCTAATCACTCCTCTGGGAATACTGCATAAAAACACAACAAGGATCTCATCACAGGCTAGTAGGAGATTTGTCTATAAAATTAAAGCATAGTGCTGATCTGCTGAGTTCCAAAAACTGCTGTTGTGGCTTCATTAAGTATAGAAAACTTTGTAGGGAGTTGTATTGTCTTTTTTTTTAAATACAGACTTCCCATGAAATACACGTGGGTATAGCAAAGTGATTTCCCTGATTTTGCTTAAACTCACAATATTTATTTGTTTATTAAATTTCTCATCTTGATTGCATGTTTCCAGGCAGCTAACAAAAACAAATTCAAAACAATATTCTAAAAAGCACATTGAAAGATACTCCAATGATGTGAAAGGTCCTGGTAAGCATAAAAATATGTAGAAGGTAGACAGACACCTTATAATTTTATCTATTGCTTGAGGTACATGGTACATAGTGATATAGTGAGATGGGATGGCCTGTTTTTAACATGTTGGGATTTTTTGAGGGGGAGGGGTGAAGAGGGTACCTGCTTATTTGGGAATTATAATATTTATTTATTTGGAGGTAATTTAAGGGACCCACTTTTCCCATTAATCTCCTATGGAAAAAAGCTTGAAATGTTGAACATCACTCACTTTGGTAGCTTTAAGGGGCAAAAAGTTTCTAAGAAGGGCAGATTATCTCAACATGTTCTTAAAAACTATACTGTCAAAATGCTGAGGAGGGAATAACAATCTTTTTTTCTTCCTCCCTCCAACAGCAGCATGTCTTCCAAAATATAAAGAAAATATTTCCCCCTATGAAAGAGAAAACTGGGATTTTTTATTAAAGATGCACTTTTAATTAATTAATTAATTAATTAATTAATTTAGGCAAAGGGTTCTCTTATGACTATGAAGATTCTTAGTCATCCAGATAAAGTTGTCTGAAAGTTGAGTCATGGCAATTGGACTTACTGTATATTTCTTGTCGGTTTGAGATGTTTCACTGCTCATCCGAACAGCTTTATCTGCCTAACTAACTTGATCTGATTGATAAAGCTGCTTGGATGAGCAGTGAAATGTCTCAAACCAACAAGAAATATAAATCCAGTTGACATGACTCAATCTTCAAATAGTTCTCTTATGAGTTTCAAAGGGATTTTTTTGTTGAAAAAGAAAAGAAAAAGAAAACATATAAAAGCCTAACTTTTCAGTGGACTATGTCTGACAATAAGAAATCTTACTTTGACTAAAAGCATAACCAAGATAAAATAATTCATCTTCCCTAGCTCCACATTTTTTCTTCTGGCTAAATAACACTTGAAAAAAATTATCACAGGTATTAGATTTTGTTCGCTCACCCACTTCACCATACATGTGAAATGCAGCATCCATTAACACATTCTAATCAGATTTTGAGATCCCAGCATATACTGTATGTGTAGCACATGAACAATAACTTGCTTCTTCCACAGAGGTAAGCATACTTGTTAAAAAAACATTAATTTGGACAGCTGTTTTTGTCATTTCTAGAAAAGGCCAGATGAATGAGCTTGTCTTGGAAAGGTTGTGCATGTTTTATTCTTCGTGTACTCTGTTGAATGATGCTGAGCTAATAGCAGAGATGATGCAGAATGCACATAATTATATACATTGGATAGACTGATACTTTAATTCTTCTTATGGTTAAAGCCAGCATAAAATATTTGATTTAGGTTGGCCGTTCCTATTCTGCAACTTTTCAAAGTATCCACTCCTGTCCCTTTGAGACTAGTCTTTGCTCATATAAATATGGTGAAACATAATGCTTTAAAAATAGATGTAAAGGGAAAATCTGTTGTGGTTGAAACCACAAGTTTTGCCTCATTTGAGGAATAAATTACATATTTTATGAGGTTATTCTGAACTATAATATTCATATTCATTATATGGTCATCATCTGCACTTTAATCTAGAATTACTTAATCTATGCCATGTATTTGTTTACTTTTGCCTATATTTTGACAACTGTCTCTATGTACGAATAAATTTCAAAGGCGTAAAAAAAGAAGATTGTCCAGTGACCTAGGAAACAAAACTCTCAAAATGAAGAGCCTGTGATCCCAATCTTTTACAAAGGACATACTTCAAGGTATATGCATATGGGATTATATTATAAAAGTCCTGTTTTCTAAAATTCCTGGTTTCTGAAAATCCTGATTTTGGGGGCAGAAGGCAAAGGAGATGGGCTATTTTGTTCACTGATCATATATTATGTGTATAATTTGACAATCATTTCTGTTACATTACTTTTGCTATATACCTATGTTTTCTTCTAGCAATTTGTGAAGGAAAGATTTTATCCTCCATTTAAAGTTTCTAGTTTATATTTAACTCTATCAATGCTTCCGGATTCTATGTAGCAACTCTGAGCACTCCAGCAAATAAAAATGGTGGCTAACTGTTAACTAATACGTTCCTTAAAAGTGTGCCTACCTATCTAGAAAAGAAGGCACGTATAAACTTGAGAAGTAGAGTATAAAAATAATGTTGAAATTATTCTCATTGGCAACTTCCAGTACATTCACTGGAATTTGTATCCACAGATCATACATGTAGAAGTATAAGCAAGCCATTTAAGTGTATCTAGAGATAGATACTTAAGATGCCAAAAGCCAAGTATCATACCAAGAAAATGAGATGCCATAATATAGCCCCTGCTTCTCTGAGTCTTGATTTATTTGCTTGATTTATTGCTTGATAGCCTAACTTTTCTTCAGGAGCCCCAGACAGCATATACCTCATTCCCTCATCCATTTTTCAGCAATAACAATCCTGTGAGATAGGTTGGACTGAGAAAAAAAGATTGGCTTTCTGTTTTTATAGTGAGTGGACGGGAGGTATGGAAGCCTCTTCCTGTAATAAATAGGCGTAAGGGTCTTCTAGCCTTGGTATCTTCCATTCATGGGAAAGTAGAGGGGAGTGCCCAAGGATGTTTGTGTGTCTTTATTTACTGTTATACCACTTAATTCTCCCAATGGTAAATAGGATAAATGGTGAAAAGTATTGCATGATTTTGGAGACACATCTGCAATAAAAGTAAATGCATATAGGATTTCTGGCCATATCCACATCCTATTGAAAATGGCCAGAGAAATCTAATCAGTTTTTGATTGCTTTTCTCAATAGCCATTTCCAATAGGGCAGCTTGATTAGACATGCTACCCAAAGATAGTCCTCTTTTAAGAGGGCCCACAATTCTTTTTTAAAGAAAGCTCAAAAACGTTGTTTACTTCAACCTATGCATAGGTTTTATTCAGTTCTCTTCTGCTATGTTGTAATAAACTCCTTGTTTTAATATGACACCTAAACTAAGTAACAAATGGACCCCATGGTGACAGACCTGAATAGATAGGATTCAGCTTTTATTTCTCCAAAAGTTTCTCCAAAGTAAAGGCAGAACTGAAGACAACCAGAATGTGTGTTTATAATTCTGTCAGGGGTGGTTAGGAAAGGGATTTATGAAATTTCTGATTCTGTGTTATTGTCTTACATTGTTTCCCCTTTATTTCCATTTTCTTAATACCATTTCATATAGTATCTATAGATTGGTTGCTTGGGTTTTATAAGGGAATTTCACATTAAAATCCTCCAGATGTACATGGTTACATGGTACTATAGTGACTGTCATAAAGATTACGTTCTGTATTTTGGAGCTTTTGGGAAGGGGATTTACAGCACATTTCCTTCAATTTTTTGAAGCTAGATTGTAGGAAGGAGTCCAATGGAAGAGCTAAAAAAATCCCCAACTAGCCAGACTAGACTGACTAGGGGAGGTCAGGGGATTGAGACTGACTAAGGTATTTTCTCATAATGAGGAACCTTTGGAAAAAGAGATCTGCCACAGAGTCGTTAGATGATTCTCCTTTCCACTCCAACATAGTCCTATCTTAGCTAAGGCACATACTGGATTCTACCTCAACATCGGTCTTTCTATCCAGTAGAAAATTATCCAACTTGAAGTTACCACCTACATGGTGACTAGTCAAAGGAACAAAAGCATACTAGAATGGGATGGAATGAATTATTTCCAGTAATATTTTTAGAAACAACTTTTGGCTGCAGTCCTTAAAATTATTTTTGACTACAGGGCACGGGATGGCAGTCTGAGAGCAATTAAATATGGATTTAAAAGAAACATATAATATCAAAACAACTTTTTCTGGTTGTATTGGAAAGCAGGAAAAGCTCTGAAGAACCCAAAGCACTATATACCAAACCTGATGGATTGGACAATATTTCTTTCTTCTTCTTCTTCTTCTTCTTCTTCTTTTTTTCTTTTTTCTTTTTTTGATGTGGTATCCTTTCAATTGTAAAATTTTGAATAACGTGCCTTTCCTATGCACCTGCTTTCATTGAAGTGATGCTTGTTGTGCAATTAAGATTGGAAATATAAATTGTTATGGAAAAATGCAAGAAACTTCATAACCAGCATTGACATTGCTTATTCTAATTAAAGAAGAGCATGACTAACTAAAACCAGAGAGAATGGAGTTTAAATATAAGGTTGTGTCAAATGCTGCACCGGACTATTTGCCACTTTTGTTTTTTCCAGGAAGCCAGAAGAAAATGTTCTGATTAGACTGGCAAGACTTTGTTAATTTTAACAAGGCAAAAGAGGCATTCATGGAAACAGATTTTAGACTGATATGTGTCTGCTCAACTAAACAACATTGTACATACCCTTAATTTGTATACTATTTGTCTTTATCATTTTGATACTTTTAAGTAGGCTCACACATTTTGATCATGCCCACAATGAGTGTTAATGAAGCATTCTGCACACATGGAGACTAACTTTAGTTATGCACCATCCCTGTTAATAACAGCCTCTAATTAAGATGTCCATTAAAAGTCCATAATGTTAATTTAATGGAAAAATTCCAATAGAAGTCCATTAGGCTCTTTCTGTTAGCTTAACATTACACAAGTTTCAGTAATATCATAATTAGACATGACTACTGAAAAGAATATTATACAATTATAATTGGCCATTATTTAAAATTGAAAGTAGTATTCCTTATCACTACTGCTTCATTTGTCATGAATGATAGATCTTTGAGATCTTTGTAATGTTTTGACTGGATGTCACATATCTAGGTTGACAAATAAAATTCCATCCATTCTACAGATAGGTGCCCTTGGCAATTAGTTCCTTGATAATACAAGGACAATTTTAGTTTTATTTGGAAAAAACTCACAAGTAATTCAAGATTACAGAATGAGGTAAAAGTGATATTCATTTCCTCAAAATTGCATTTATCAAATATATTTAAAGTACTCACAGTTTAGAGCATCATGTAGCTAACTGGATCAGAAAATGAACACTGGAAGGGGATGTTTAGTCTCTGAGTTCAACCCCCTGCTGACATAATGAAATAACATTTTCTCTCTTTCTGTCTTTCTCATTGAGAGCTTAAGGGAAGGTGGACAGTATATACAATTCTGATAGATTAAGTTCCATTTTCATAAGAGTTTAGTATGGTCTAAATTATAGCATGGGAATTTAAATCTGTCTCAATCCCTTCCTGCTTTTATATATTTCTTATATATGAAAATCTTCCTTTATGTCCAGGGAAACCTCACATGTTTTAGTAATGTTTCAGGTTTCAGGCTTGAGGTGACATTGACATCCCTGAGGGAGAAGGGCCCAAAAATTTCAGGCAAACTTTTCCATGATTTTAGGATTGATATTTTTTTACAAACAAAATAGGTGTGTTAATCCTAGCAGTGGCTTGAAAATAGAGTACCAAGATATGCTTATGTCAATGTTTGGTGAGCTTGGCCAAATTGTACAAATGTACTTGACTCTATTTTTAATGGTTTTTGGCCTTATCTGTCCTCAGATAATATTCACCAAAGCAGGAGGCAATATTTTCCTAGAACTATTGCTTAGAATATTAGGCACTTATATTTCTCTATTGTATATGAGATGATTTTGGAACAATAGTTTGTGATCCTTAGTATTTTCTTTCATTTTTTTTCCAGAACTGTAGAAAAATCTCAGAGTGATTTTAATTAGAACCTTCTGTAAATATTCTCTGAAAGAAGAATTTGCGATCCATACTAGAATGGAGAAAGATATTGTAAATCTCTTCAATGACTATGTGTGGACATGTACATATGCACACATGTATGTATGTATGTATGTATGTATGTATGTATGTATGTATGTATGTATGTATGTAGATAGGTACCATAGATAGGTAGTATGTATAATGAAAGAAACTTTGAAATCTCCTGTTCTACCTTCTGGTGAATTTTGCAATCAATCTGTACCTCATTTAACTCAACACAGTAACAATGATTTATATGATCAGGAATGCTGCACAGCCAGAATTTCCATTTGTGCAATTTTCTGCATCTTCATTCAGCTGAATGCAATTATACTTGGCTTTCCATCTGTATTTCCATCCACATGAGGAAGTTGGATAGGCTGAGTTTGGGCTTGGGGCATACATTCCTAGCTCCCCTCTTCACATAGATTAAAAAAAAAAACCTGAAGAGAACTTTCATCCTTCAGTAAACCAGTAAAAATTATTTCAATTCACTTTGGTGAGAATTTCTAGCTGCAATATGTATTTATTTTGAACTAAGTGGAATCAGATGACAACCTTATATCCCCTTAAATAAGTTTAAGGCCCACTGACTTTAGAGCAATAGAAAGCTAATTTTATTATTGTAGATGGGGGGGGGAGAGATTGGGATGAGAAGGTACAGTACAGATTCCAGGACCTTAGGAAATATTCAATTCATTATTGGAATAGAAAAAAAGAAAAATGGCATCAGGATCAAAACATCAAACTAAGGATTAAAAATGAATAGAACACAGAGCCAAAGAAGAAACAATGGGATGGGTTGAAATTATACATTTTAAAGACATAAACTCCATTTAGACTAAGAATACTTTCACCTAGCAGAATTGTCAATATTTTTATATGAAATAAGGAGAAAAAATAGTCATGCTGACCTACAATTTAAGATTAGTTTTTCTTATAGCTCTAGGCCTGGACATATGAAGCACTTTTTTTCATTGCCATACTGTATTGTAAGATGATTGGGCAAAACAAATTTCATCTCTCTTCCAAATAAAATAAAATAAAATGCAAAGGTCTGCCATTCTTGGCAGTCTCTTATTTTAAAGATTTTATTATACTCTTTTGTACTCGCATTGCATATTTAAACACTGCATCTCAGTTGTATTGTAATTTATAAGATGCCTTTCTCATTTAAAATTCTAGAAACATATTTCAACTAACATTTTTGCTACAGAACCTTTTACAGCTACTTCTGTAGACACCAAAACACCAAAATTAAAGAGTATTTCTCCAAAATATATTACCCAGAGGTGTTATTCAGCCGGTTTGGACCGGTTCAGGTGAACCGGTAGTAGCGACCTGCAGGTGGGCCCACCCCCGCCCACCCGCCCCGGCGCTATGCCGTCCTATTTAGGCACGTTTTCAAGCCGCGCGCATGTGTGCAAGCCGTGCGTGTGAGAAAAGTACATGCGTGGAAGGCCATGCGCATGCGCGGAAGGGGCACGTGCGAGCAAAGGGTGCGTGCATTTGTGAACCGGTAGGGAAAGTAAGTGAATTCCACCTCTGATATTACCCCTTAGCTTGTATATGGCTTGAATGATGTTATTGATTAGTACTTACTTTAATTTCAAAAAGTGCATTTTAATAGGCAACTAAGAAGTACGTATTTATACAGAAGCAGTATGCAACAATACTTAAATGAATGCAAAGTTGTTTTCCTCACTGACTGAGAAGGCTTACAAACATTACAACACTGTTTGACAGTATTCTATTTTTGTACATACATGACGATTCATTATATAAATGCGAGGTGGCGCAGTGGTTAGAGTGCAGCACTGCAGGCTACTTCAGCTGACTGCTAGCTGCAGTTCGGCGGTTCAAATCCCACCAGGCTCAAGGTTGACTCAGCCTTCCATCCTTCTGAGGTGGGTAAAATGAGGACCCAGATTGTTGGGGGCAATATGGTAACTCTGTAAACCGCTTAGAGAGGGCTGTAAAAGCACTATGAAGCGGTATATAAGTATAAGTGCTATTGCTATTGCTATATCCCAAAGTGAATAACTGCAATATTACATTAACTCTTGTTGTAATTATAGAACAGTAACTTTAAATGTACTGTGTTTCCCCAAAAATAAGTCCCTGTCTTATATTTTTTTGAACCCTGAAAAAAGCACTTGGCCTTATTGCCATGCACTCAAAAGCCTGATTGGGCTTATTAACAGGGGATGTCTTATTTTGGGGAAAACAGGGTAGTGGGTCAGTGATTGTGGTAACCAAGAGAAATTTCATTCTCATTGATCCTGATGGTCCTAAGGGTGAATTAATAGAAACTCAGTTTCACTCATACTGTCATCCTTGCTACTAGACACCTCTGACACTCCGCTGAAGAAATATTTCTTGATGAAGAGCCCTGTATTATTGCCAGCTGTCAGGAAGAGGAAAATGGTCCAAGAACTTTAATAAATGTCTCAATTATATGCTGGCCTTCTTTATCAGGATGTTTGGAAACATTTCTTTACAGAAGCGAAGGCCCAGGTTTTGAAAAAAGTAATGAGTTTAGAAAGCTACAAATAATTATTTCTGTGCTTTAAGTTATATTCCACCTACCAAACCTTGGTTGTTGTTTGATATCTTTCTGAAGCATTGAAAATGAGTTAATAGTTTGTTCATTCTTTTTGTAACTGATGCAGGAAATCTTTTGTTTTAGTTTCAGTTAAAATGCTTCCAAGCAGCCCAAGAAAAATTATCTCTCAGTTTTAGCCTTCTAGATATTCTACTCTTACATATTTGCACAAATTTGACAGTAGGTTGAAAAAACTAAATAGGAAAATGAAAGAGCTACCTTGTGCTACCTCATATTACAATAATCCAACGATAAGTGGGCATGAATGAACGTCTGAAGCGACTCACAGTCCAGGAAATGGCAAACCAATGCAAATGCTCCTTTGGCCACAGGTTCTCCCTGCTATTCAAACAGGAGAATTCAAGAAGCAATAGCAATAGCAATAGCACTTAGACTTATATACCGCTTTACAGTGCTTTACAGCCCTCTCTAAGCGGTTCACAGAGTCAGCATATTGCCCCCAACAATCTGGGTCCTCATTTTACCCACCTCAGAAGGATGGAAGGCTGAGTCAACCTTGAGCCGGTGAGATTTGAACCACCGAACTGCAGCTAGCACTCAGCTGAAGTAGCCTGCAGTACTGCACTCTAACCACTGCGCCACCTTGGCTCTTTAAAACCCAAATTAAAAATTAAAGGAGACAAGGAGCAGCTTTGACTTGTGCCATTATATCATGGTACATTGAGGTCGAGAAACAAATCAAAGGCTTTCAATGAGATTAAAACAACTGATCTTAATACATTCTGCTGTAATGTCCAAAATATCAATCATCAAAGAGATAGAAGCTTCATAATTTTAATTTTAAAAGTCCAGGCTGAGATGGATGAATTATTAACAATATTATTTTCTGTAACCTCTTGGCAGAGGTTGTCAGAGTTAATATTTTAGCATACACATTAAGCAATGTATTTGCCCTTATCTTGGATATCTGGTGGGATATTTTTCAGATATTTTCACAGACATTAAGAAGCTCTGCTAGTTCAATGGATTAAAGTTCTGATTTAGGTTTTTACTAGCATATTGGGAGTGTTTTTCTTACTCTGGATCTCAGTGATATGCATTATTGCCTGATAGTTTTATTGATGGCTTTCAATTTTTCATGTACTGTCCAAGGTTAAAATGCATTTCAAAGAATATTTAAATTGTTCTAAATGAAGTTGACCTGATTTAACCTTAGATATTATAAATACTTTATTTATTTATATTTTATATTTTATTTAATTTTTTTATTTATATGTTGCCCATCTTACTGCCCAGTGATTATGGGTAACTACTTGATACATTTAATCTATGGAGTTCCTTGTATAAGACAAACATGAGTCTTTAATTATCTTTTTCAGTTGTATAAGTTTCAAAACTCTGAGTTTTGGTGTTTTTTATTTTGCTAAGGTGATAGCAATTAATGCCTTCAATCTTTCCATAGGATTAACATAGAGGTAGATCCTTTATCTGTTTGCTTGTTTGTTTATTTAAAAAAAGAACAAATTTCCTTCTTATGGTGCTAACAAAGTTAGTCACAACATAGTGAAAATTTTTCCAAGCAGCTCTCAATACTTATTTATTAAATGTATATGCCAATAATAGTTTGCTAATTAACTAATCTTTTAGCTAGTATGTGTGAAAGATAGAAATCTCACCAGGGGAGGTGTTGGAGAGATCTTGCATTGTCTCTATACAGAAGGAATAGTTGCATTCCCGCAGAATGAGCCTATTGTATCCATGTGAGTATGTCAGGAGTCAGGACCAAACCCAATGACAAGACAGCAAGATCCAATTGAGTTCAATCTTTTCTTTGCTTGCACCTAATCTTGCCAAACTAAAGCTATAACCTTCTAACCTACTAGATACCGTATATCCGGATAGATTCTACGCTGTGGCCACCGTGAAAATCTTTCCCCCTTCATCATCTAATTCAGGACTGTGTCTTAATCTGGACCTCTTTCTGGGAAAGCTCTGGGTTGCCCAAACTGTCTCCTGCTGCTTCTGCAGGTTCACATTCCATCTACAGTGCCAGCTCACATTTTGTCCAAAAAAGGAAAGTTAATATTTTTCCTTCTATAATATGCTGTTGAGAATTGTCGAATTCAGACAATATACTACTTTAACGTGCTTGTTTTTAAGGTGATTTAGTGAACAAATTAACATAAATAATTTGCACCCTATACCAAAACATAATAGTGGATACCTACAATGGCATAAGCGAAAAATAAATAACCTTTGAGATTTAGTAGCATGCGGTATATGAACTAGATTAGTATATCTTTTTAGCTATCACCTTAAGATTTTATCTTTTATATTTTTAGGAAACCATAATTTCTGTTACTGTTAAATTGTGGACTTTAAAGAGAAAAATAATTTAAAAATGTTTTTATAAATATATGGTTTACTTAGTATTATTTTCTAAGTAACATTAAAATATAATGGCTTGTGTTAGAGAGTTAAGCACTGCAAAGAGAAGACAGAAAGCTTAATAAGCCAATAATTCACAAATTATCTCATGAAAATATGCTTTTCCATGTAGTTTCATTTTCAAGCAATAATTATTATAAGCCATTATTAAAATTTCAAACATCCACATATCTCTTGATTTTTGGAATAAGAGAAGAATGAGAATGGAAGGCTAAGAGTTTACTATTTAGCATTAATTCATCCATTTGCATTAAAAATGAAAATGAGAGACTATTAAAAAAATGATGTGAAAGTCAAGAGACAGAAATAAGTTATGGTGTTTAAGTTGCAGAGGTGATGATGATGATGGGTATGAGAGGAGGAGGAGGAGGAGGAGGAGGAGGAGGAGGAGGAGGAGGAGGAGGAGGAGGAGGAGGAGACATTTCAATCTACATTTTCAAAGTAATGTATGAACTGGATAATGCTTGCTATTGTATACTTGGCCTTCTCCAAACTTTTGATGCTATTTTCTATCAAAGCAAGCATTAATATGTGGACAAAAATGTGTACATCACATAAAGTTCAATAGCAAATGTGCAGATTGCTGTAAGAATAAGGTAGAATGATCTTATGTTTAAAAAATGTATGAAGTAAACTTTTGTTCATCCCTAGGCATCTATGGTATTGTATTCCTTCTGATAATTTTCAAATTGCTATCAAATACTGTTTATAACTTAAAACTTTCATTCAAATACAGTAGCTTTGAAGAATGATTGTTACATTATCTTATAAAACAGGATCCTGTTGTCCTTATCACTGATCAAATAAAACATTCTTTGATTGTGGTGTGGAATACCATTATTTTTTCCAAATAATTCATCTAATTTGTGAAAAATTAAATGCCAAATATTGCTGTATGATGCCATATTTTCAGCAAACCAAGATAACATGGCTTCTTTGATTAGTACATCTCTTGCACTTTGGGAGAAACTGGATCTTTGGCTCATAATTTCCTTACTTCAGTAGCTTTAATCTGTACCAGTATTCTTGATATCCATAGGATCTTTTCCTATGGAATGATAATTCCCCCCCATAATGGTAAAATAACTATAAGAGGACATGGTATTTATCTAACACTATCATTCTCCAGAAGTTTCAAATCAGCTACATTGCTTCATGGTTTACTCTGGATGGTTGCAAAACTCAGCAATTCCTGTGTAACTGGAGATTTCAAAATAAAGCAAGAATTCTTCACACGGTGTATTACCACTTACTAACTAGCATAGACTGTGCAGAAACTGAAAGAGTATTTTATGCATATGAACAAAACAAAAAGTAATTCGTAGCTAAAATTTAGAAATAATTCAGTATGTAGGTAAGAACATTTCTTCCATGACTTATGGTGTCTGCTGTCTTAAATCCCTTAGGTAACATTTAAGCAGAACAAAGTCTACCTAATTCCATTCTCTATTCCTTCCATGTTCAACTAGTGGAAGCATGCAATCAAGATTTTAGATGTATTAGCACCTTCCCACCAGGGATGGGTTCTAACTTACCTCGCTGCCAGTTCGCTTCCTCCCGCGCAGCATGGCCATGCCTCGTGGGCGCGCGCATGCACAGTGCTGAAAAATCCAAAAAAATCCAAAAAAAGAGAGCCAAAAACAAGATGGTGACGCATGCGCAGGGCCGGAAACTCGGCTTCTGCGCATGCGTCGAAGCAAAAAAACTTGGCAAAAATTCCAAAACAACACCAACCAAAAAAAAACACCCCAAAAAACCCCGCC
>QLTV01003974.1:120270-143713 GCA_003457575.1 Thermophis baileyi
CAGCGGTGGGTTGCTACCGGTTCGCACCAGTTTGGCGAACTGGTATTGGCGGTGGTGGGAGGCTCCGCCCACCCACCTGGACATCATTAAAACACTCTGCGCATGCGCAGAAGCGTTGCACACGTGCAAAGCGTGAGCATGCACCCGCACGCTTCCGTTCCCGAACCGGGAGCAAAGGTAAGTGGATCCCACTACTGGTTCTAACCACTGTGCCGCCTGTACAGTGTATATATTGTATACAGTGTATACAGTGTATACAGTGTTTATATATATATATATATATATACACTGTATATACAGTGTGTGTGTGTGTATATATATATATATATATATATATTAATGACATATTGTTAATATAAGATTTATATTGTTAAAAAAGTATACATGCTTGGAAACCTTTGTTTTATGCACAGATTTGCAAATTTTGTCCAAGGTTTGGGAAAATATGGATAACACTCTTGTTGAATTATAACTCTTGTTCAATGTGCTTTGAGAAAACATTATTGCAGTGATGCAGAAAGTTCTGTGGGCCTCCAAGGTGGCATATATAGCATTGCTGTTGGGTGTATTGCATTGGCTACCACTTTGCTTGCAGGCCCACTTTAAGGTGTTGGTTATTACCTGTAAAGCCCTTTATGGCATGGATCCATGGTATTTGAGGAGCTTCCTTGCCCAATGGGATTAGCCCACTCTACTCACTCCAGCAGAAGACGCTTGCTGCTAAGCAATTCTGGCTGGCAGGGTCAAGAAGAAGAGCCTTTTCTTGATTCCTTCCTACCCTGTGGAACATTCTACCACTAGAAATGAGAATTGCTCCATCCTTTTGGTCTTCCAGAAGGTTATCAAAACCTTTTGCTGGTTGGCTTGGGCCCCAAGAGGGTTGCTCGGTATTGAGGGTGATTGATGAGGTAAGAAGATGCATTGCATTGCATTTTATCACATTTTTAAGCTGCCTTTGTCCTTCACAGAGGAATGGTGTCTGATCCCCATGCCATCTGTCTCCTTGGTTCTATAGCTTTTAAAATTTTAATTATCTTTATCTTTTTACTTTCTGTAAGCCACCCACAGTCACTTTATAGGTTAGAGGGGCAGCATATTAATTAATTAATTTGCATTATCAATGCAACTATTTATGTATTTATTACAATAATTCATGTCACATTCCCCCAAGATTCCAGGAGGTTTACAGAAGATAACATACAATGAAACAGTCCTCAAAAAAATAACACATAAATAAACAAATATAAAGCACATCTTCTAAAACCCAAGATAAGACAGCCCCAATACTACTTAATGTCCTAACCATGGAGCAAGACTTATTTACCAGCAAGCCATTTTCAGGAAGTTGCTCCAAAGAAGGTTGGCTTTTAGGCTCTTGTTCCTCACCTTTCATGAGGTGTGAACTGCAACATCAGGCTAAATGATTGACTGAATTTGGCCTTGCTAGAATGTTGTTCCTTTAAATTAAACCAGACTGTAGTTCAATGGTAAAACATACCGTATTTGCTGGCTACAAGAATCAGTTTCATTCTCTGACATCTCCAGATACAGCAGAAAGAAAGAAAAACCTGTCTGAAAGCTGGTAAAACTGCCAGCCAGTTTCAACAATACTGGGATAAATGAAACAATCAGGTTGAAGCAGTGGTGAAATCTAAAAATTCTTTTTCTCCCCTGCTCTCTCTTTCTACCTCTCATATCTCTTTCTCCCTCTTTCTCTCTCTCATGTTTCTTTCTTTCCTCTCTCTCATTCTCTCCTGCCATCATTTTCTCATTTCTTTCTCTTTCTCTCTTTTCCCCTTTCCTCTCTCTCATCACTTTTGCACGTGCATGCATACACACAAGTGGATACCCTCCTGCACCAGGATCATGGTGTCGGCGGGGACGGCGGCGACTCCACTCGCTGCCACCACTGCGCAGTGAGGTGAGTAGCCAGCTGTGCTGCACAGGAAAGGCGGAGCTCTTTCCTCTCTGCATCCGGTGGCTACAGCGGCTGCTCCTCCCTGTTCCCCTCCTTCCTGAGCCAACATGAAGGGGTGTCAGCTGGTGCTGAGCTGCCCACGAAGGAGGTGGAATCGCAAAAAGCAGCCAGTACAGAGAAAATGTTGGGGCACTTCAGCCACTTGGCTCTGCGGAGGCTTATGCTTTCTCAGGGTGGAGAGCAGGTTGCGTGAGGAGGGAGAAGGGGGCAGTGGTGGCTGCATTGAGGGGAGAGTGCCACACAGAAACTGGAGCACACAGATTTATGCTCATCACCTCTACCACCTTTGCTCGGAGCCAGGCTGCTGGCTCACTCCTTGGAGCAGCTGCCCTGGGGCGATGGGCAGCGGGGACCACCAAGCTGGAAGGCAGGGAACCTGCCGCTCACCCCTCCAGAGAGCTGCATGGGAAGCCCACGGTTTAAGCTCCCAAGGGGCGGCATCCTCCGTGGCAGAAAAGCCCAAGGTGAGGATTGGGGGATCAGCATCCAGAGACATCCACCCCGAGCACGCTGGCGCTTGCCGCCTCACTTGATCTCCACTCCTGCAGCAGTATCAGGGGAGGGGGCTGAAATGATGCGGCAAGGATGGATAGGTAGAGGCCTCTGGAGCGGGCGGTGCACTTGTCTCACGTGCTCAGGCCATGAAAGCTTCAGCTCGCTGAACTGTCTGGGTTCCGGTATCCCGTTACTGACTGACCACAGCACTTCATGCTGGCGCGATCGCCACGATCAGCCCAGATTTCCTCAAAGCAACAGAAGCAAGTCTTGACTTAGTTATTTGCCCACCCTCGCCTAGTGGGAAAGGGATGAAAGAGGGAGCCGGCAGGGGAACGCAATTGCATTCGGCCCCTCCTGATACAAACTGCTACTTACCGCTTGGACAGCAGCTTTGCCTCGCAGTGGGTACAACAGCGTCCCGGCTCGGGAGAAGCCACGCCCCCAAACCCATCCCTATTCCACATCTCGCCACACCCCCTTTTCCATTCCAACTAGTTCTCCTGAATATTACTCAGCACTGTTTTGATTGGTAGAAGTGACGCACTGCTTCTGCTCTGCCGGGAAGATGTTTTCTTAGCCCCGCCTCACCGCATGTGTTTTCTTAGCCCCGCCTCACTGTATGTGCAGCCCCGGAACATCCGCTTGCAAGCTGCAGAGCAGAGACTGGGCGGGGCAGGGCGAGCGAGCAAGTGGCGACCAGGGGACCTGTTCAGGGGTGTGGCCAGCCAGCCGTTGCTACCGGTTCGGCGAACCAGGCCACATGTCCGCTAACGGTTCTCCCAAGCCGGTCCGAACCGGTAGCATTTCACCTCTGGGTTGAAGTAAATTTCTATATTCCTATGAGTCGAATTTCCTTCTTTGTGCATTGGCAAAGCTATTTCCAAAATAAAACCTCTTTTAAAATTGTGTTTAACTGAATAATACCTGAGGAAATACCTTTTAAAATAATTTAGAGGATATGCAATTGCTAGATTTTTCTTTCAGATGCAGTTAAAGGATTGATGATATTCCTAGCAGTCTAATGTCATTTAACAGTTTGCTTTTACATCACATTTCACACTGTATGCCCTCCAGTTAGATCTCACAAAGGAAGCAGGTAATTTATGTTGCTGCTCAAGCAACATAATTCCTCAAGACCCATCATGCAGCATTTCAACTCTTGTAAAATACCAAGGCCATGAACTGAATCTTATAGGTATATATTCTGTGGAAGAGAGAAGTCTCAGAGATAAAGTGCAGAAATCAATAATAAAGCATATGCTTTTTCTGTAAAAAATGTTTTCAGATACAATTTCTAGCATCTCTAGGTATAAGTGTTAGGATTATGAAAATGTCCCCTAGTTTCAGTATTAAAAGCCAGCATCAGAGTGGACAGCCTCAGTCAAAATTAGTGACTCCTTGTTACTGCTCCTTCACTTCAACCATTCTATTATCTTTCATTTTTTTGCCTCTTTTTTTCTACCAGCTCACTGCTGCTGTTGTGGTTCACTCTCTCTCTCTCAGATATTCCTTTTCTTGTCATTTTCCATGTAAGTTAAGTTTCAACTCAATGTCTGGACTATTTCTCAGTCACTTCTTTCCTTTGGTGATCATTTCCAAAGCAATCTTCTTCTTAAAAATCTCCAGTGATGGGGCATCCACAACTTCTTAAGGCAAGTCATTCCACCGGTTGATTGTTCTCACTATTAGAAAGTTTCTCCTTAGTTCTAGGTTGCTTCTCATCTTGATTAGTTTCCATCCATTGATTCTTGTCTTGCCTTCTAGTGCTTTGGAAAATAGGTTGACCCCCCTCTTCTTTATGGCAGCCCCTCAAAATTGGAACACTGCTATCATGTCACCCTATTCATATCAATCTATTTTCTATTTTCTTCCTATTTTGGATTGGCTTAACTTTTTGTCACTTTGTAGTTGATATCACTATCCTATACTATTGTTTTTATTGTTGCAAGTCAGTTTTGCTTTCTTTCAGGTTACTGAAGTGTATTACTTGTCTTCTTGCATTCTGAAGATTCAGCTAGTCCACTACTTTACTCATTCCTTTTTAGATGTGAGTTTTCCTTCTGGCAAAACTGAATCTCCAGACTCAACACCCACCTCATCACACTCTGTCAGAGTTATTTTTATCAGTTAGCTGGTTGTCAGGGAGGCGGGGGGGAAAACACAGAACTTCCTATTGCTTCTTGAACAACTGTCAATCAATCTGTTGCCAAAAAACAGGTTTATGGATTGATGGATTGAATATTTTCTATGAAATTCCACTTGCTTTCTGCTATCCTCAATAATAGCAGAAGAGAAAGAAAAAAGTGAAAGAACACAAGATGTGTTCTAATATCATTTCTAGGAGATAAATAGGTATTGTTGAAAGAAATGTCCATCTGGGTTCAGTTCCAAGTGGGGAAAGACACTGGAAACATGGAGGCTGGTTGGAAAGATGGTTTAATGGTGGACAGGACCAAATGGTTTGAGGTCCTGGGCAATTGAGCACATGGGTGAGAGAGAGAGATTCTCCAGTGTGCTGAGTAGAGAATCCAAGGAATGGGTGTTAACTCTGCCTTTCTGCCTGGAGACTGAGTCTGTCAAGCTTCTGCTAATTCCTGTGAAAGAAATGTATTCTGATTGGTTGTCAGACTTCCATGGGGCCATGCAGGGGTGACTTTGTAGGTTGTTTTGAGTCCCAGGCTTGGTTGAATCTTGCTGGGTGATGTAATGAAGGGACTTTGGGAAATTCCTATTATGGCTTAATGGCTTTGTCCTGGTTTGGATCTTGAGTGAGGGCTAATCCTATCATGTACTGAGGGTGAAGGTCTTTTGTTTTGTAGATACGCTGGCCCAGCCTTTTGTCTTGTAGCTAGGATGGCCCAGTCTTTCTGGGGCTATTAACAAAGGTGGGGGCTGGTCTTTAAAAACATGTTTCTCCTTCTCTCATCCAGGGAAATATAATATTCTGCCTTTTTAATATTTCCTAGAATATTTCATTCTTCTAGGAGAGGGGTGGGTGCTAACTTTCTACAGTAGGTAGGCAGATATAGTTATCTTGCAATACAGTTAGTACTGCAGTGTTATACTACAGTTAATCATAGTGTTAATTAACCAATATTACCTCTCAATAAATATTGTTCATTCTATGCAGTTATATTCTGTACTTTTCAAATAATTAAGGCAACTATATCAATTGGAAAGGTGATCTGCCTCCTTTGACTGCTATCTGTTGGTTCTTCATATATGTATGTATACTGTATATATAGACACATATATACAGGCACTGCTTTTTAAGGTTTCTGGTAATTGTAAAGGAGATGCATCTATGCATGCACATCCATGCACAGATAGCTAGAGACAGCCTTTGAAGTAGCCAAGATCTTAAAAATAGAATAGAATACAGTATTGCACACTAACTCTACTCACTGCCAGGAGTTAAATTCTGACCGGCTCAAGGTTAACACTTGTAAACCACTCAGAGACAGCTGTGAAGTACTATGAAGCGGTATATAAGTCTAAGTGCTATTGCTATGATGCTATTGCTATATGACTGTTTGAATGGTTTAAGGAGGAATGCTTTTATTTATTTTTTCTGCTTTGTAACCTAATTTATATTTCATTATATATTTATAATTTATAACTTTATTATAATTTATATTGTGCAGTGATATGGATGCATGTGCACACACATTTGTTAGGTTATTCATTTGAGGTAAGCCTACAAGGCACAGGCCAAGAATGGAAGCAGTCAGTCAAAGAAACTAAAGACAGGAGGTAAACGGGAGAAAAAAAACGAAGTGAACTAAATTGTATTTGTATCAACAGCATTCATTGCTTCCACGGTCCATACAGGTAGTCCTCGGCTTAAGACCACAATTGAATCCAAAATTTCCATTGCCAAGCAAAACAGGTTAAGTGATTTTTGCCTTATTTTACAAACTTTCTTGTCACAGTTATTAAATGAATCACTGCAGTTGTTAAGATACGGTTGCAAGTGAATCTGGCTTCCCCATTGATTTTGCTTTCAGAAGGTGACAAAAGGTGATCGCATGACCTTGAGACACTGCAACTATCATAAATACATGCCAGTTGCTAAGCATCCAAATTTTGACAATGTGACCACAGAGTTGTTGCAATAGATGTGTGAAAATCAGTCATAAGTTACTTTTTTCAGTGCCCTTGTGACTTTAAGTGGTCACTAAATGAATAGTTGTAAGTCAAAGATAACCTATGTACTGATTCTCATATTTGTTCTTAAACTTTCTCAACATGTTCTTCTTAAGAATCTCATCACTTCCATCCAACCTTAATTTTTTTCCAGCTGTTTGCTCACCCTTAACCCATTTCTTCATATATACATTCATATACATGCATGCCCATTTACATACCATATCATTCATTTTTATATATAATAAATCCACCTTAATATTTTTTTTATATTGGTTGTTCACTTTCGTACTTAATCTAGATTCATTCAGCCGAAATTCATTCTTATCACAAACAACATTCAAACTTATTTTTATGTTTCTTGTGAAATACTGGATCTTGCTTCCACATAACAAAAGTGGGCAGAAACACATCATTGTAACAGCCATTCTTCCCTATTTTAACAAACATTATTATTCATCGAAGAATGAAACATGCAAACTATTTGACAGATTTGTATGATATGAAAAGCAATTGTGTTGAGATAAATTTAGTTTAAATGCATTTCAGTAGAAATCATTTCATTTGGAAAATTATAAACTCTGGAATACAGTCCCTATACTGAAAATTCCCTGGCTTAATATCTGACTATAGGACGAGGTGGAGCTCACAATATACAAAGTGCCAGAATACTGTCACCCGAATTGTCTCAGAAAAAGTACAGATTTTCTAATGGAATTCTACATATGCACTCACAGCAAGCTGCTAGCATAGCAATGATTAGCAGCTTGATTAACAGGGACTAACAGAGAAATCAGTGTCATGCAAATGAAGATGGGGGCTTGAGAGGGTTTCAGGATACAGCACCTTGGACAGATCCAGCTGAACCTACTACCTCTTACTCCCATTTCTCTTAACCATGCTTTGTTCACTCCTGTTATATCAGGCCTATCAAACTGGCCTGATACCGGCCGCACAGGCCATGCCCGGGCCTGTGCAGGCCACACCCAGTCCGGCTCCGCAAAGACAAAAAACATCCCAATACATCGCAATACAGCCCGATAACGTCACGATACGGCCCGCGATGCGATCAGGTTTGACATCCCTGTGTTATATGGTTAGGTTTATCATTTCTTAAGAAATTGCTATATTAAAGAACTCTTTCCTGCTTTTGTAATAATAGCTTTCTGCAAAGTTTGGGAAGATGAAACTGGAGGATAACAAGACATGTACCTTCTAACTAGGACACCTCTGCAGGGCATCTGGGGAGGGAGAGGCAAAGTATCAAAGTGGTGGCTATTAAATCTAACTATGGATGCAACCACCTTCATATACACAAACACACTGAAAGACACACAGAGACACAAACACATGAGACAGAGAAAGGGAGAAAGGGAGGGAGGGAGGGAGGGAGGGAGGCAGGCAGGCAGGCAGGCAGGCAGGCAGGGAGAAATCACAAAAAAGATCGATATCCTTTGAAGATCATTAGACCCTTCTTCTGGGTAAAAGAAAGCTACTGAGAATGAAGATCATAATAATGTTTATGTCTATTCCACATATAAAATACCACAGTTGTCTCTTTTCCATATTCTGTATGATAAAATTCCTAGGCAATATTTCTTACTTTTTCTAAAACGTCTTTTAATTTGTACCCATCTCTGAAAACCTTGGGTAAGATCAATGGATTTCTACAAAGATGATTTTTATTGGAAAAGGATGATTCTCTTTGTCTTTTACTGTTTAATTTATAACTAGAAGTTATAGTGTAACATTAGGTAAAATGGTAAGATCTAGAGATTGAAACATATTGGCAACGTCTGCAAAGAAATAATTTTCACAAATGGTATGTAAGTACTGTTGCTGAACATAAATTCTTTATAGCAACCTGTATAAATTTCAGTAATTGCTTTGGAGTCTCTTCTAGGTCTAATATTGATTGGTCTAAATCAGAGCTGATGCCTTTGGGGATTATAAAATTTTTGCTGATATCTGGAGCAATCTCTATTTTGGACTGAAGATACTAGATCTTAATCAAACTGGATGCGTACATCAAACATTACTATCATTATTTGCAGAATATTTGGCTACAGATAAATTGATTATTTGTGTTAAAATCAATGTTTTAGAAACAAATGTTTTCTCATTGGTATTTTAGATAATATGTGACATCTATATTTTTAAGATTCCATGGTTGTGGGGGGTTTGTTTCCAAAGCATATAAGGAAAATTCTCTCTCTCTGTTTTCACTTAAGAAAAACAAAGAGCCAGTTACTTTTGATTTGCCAGATTTATGTTTATTTATTAAGTTTATTTGCCAGACTATGTTTATTTAAGGCAAATCTTCTGTGTTGAGCCAATAATTAGAAAATGTTGGGATATTCAGAATCAGGATAATCAAAACTTCTTAAAAACTGTATGATGTAAGAGGCCAAATATTATGGGAAATGTGGAATTTCTCCTCATTCTATACCAGCCTTATTAGTTCAATCAATCAATTTATTATTACAGTCTTAGACCGGAGACCAGAACAAATAAAAGCACTCCATATATATATATATACACTTAAAAATTCTAGTATAAAATAATAAATAACAACTAAAATCTACAATAAAATCCAGTGTCAATTATACATGGTCTGACTATAAGATAGTTGCAATCCCTAAACTGTATGGCCCATTGTAGGTTCAATGCTAAAAGGGAAAGGACTAAGCAGTGCAAAGGGTTTGCCACAATTGTTATATAAAATAGCTGTGGTGGAGAAGACACATGTTTGCGACGAATCCCAAGTGCTGCTGCTCAGAATCTAGCCACCTGCACTGTAGTTATATATTGTTCATCCTTAAGCAGCTACTGAAGATAGGTAGTGTCGGAACGGCCTGGATACCTAGCAGTTATTGGCAGAATATGTTTTTTCCTAATCTCCGTATAAAAGGAACATCTAAGGAGCATGTGACCCACAGTCTCCACCTCTCCTGAGCCGCAGGGACAGAGTCTTTCCGTGAATGGTATCCTTTTATACTTGCCATACAGGACGTCCGATGGAAGCACATGGCACTGTGCGAGTGCAAATGCTTTCCGGTGATTTGCTGACTCCAACTGACTAAGATAGCTGGCAGGAGCAACAACACATCTAATGGCATCTGGAACCAGAAACAGCAGAGCTTTTCCTAAGTCCGCCTGCCTCTCGATGTCCTCCACCCTTTGTCGCAGTGTTTGTCTTCCTAGATCATAGTCCATCTTGAGTATTAAAGCTGGTTTGGCTAGGTTGGACTCGACAGCCTTGATCCATGATGAAGAGAATTTGTCTTGGAGGATTAATGGAGCAAGACCTTGCAGAAAGAAGTTAAGCTTTAGAACAGAGATTTAAGGACGCTATACAGATTCTTGCTTCGACTTTTGTCAATCCTATCTCCAGGCGCAGAAGTGCATTTGAGACACAATGCGGCATCTGGAGAATTGATCTAATGAATTTGGATTGAACTATTTCTAATGATGTAAAACATGAAGCTGACGGTCCGAGCAAGGTCCCATAAAGAAGCTGTGCTAGCAACTTGGCCAGAAAAAGCTTAATTGCAGCAGGGACATAATATTCTCCCTTTGTGCGGAAAAAATTAAGAATGGTGCTCGCTGATCTTTGGCCCAAGGCAGCTGCATTTTCTCCATGTGCTTTTCTTGAGCCATTGGTCTGAATGACCACCCCCAGGTATTTGAAGGTGGTTACCTGCTCTATTTTGTGGCCATTTAGATACCATGAATAAAGTTTTGGCCTTTTTGCAAAAGCCATGATCTTTGTTTTCTCATAATTTATGTCCAGTTTATTGTAATTACAAAACTGGAGAAGGGCTCGCAAGGCTCTTTTAAGGCCTACTCGTGTCCAGGAGAGAATCACAGCGTAGTCTGCATAGAGCAGGAGGGTGATGCTTCAGTCACCTATTTTTTTGGGGGGGGGCTGATTTGGGTTTTTTAGCCATTTTACCATGCCTTGTTAGTTGTCTAGCTCCCCAACATAGTTTTGCATAAAGTCTGTCTGAGAATGAATCAATTGGACATAGAAGAGAAAGATTCTGTTTGTGGATCTTAATTCATTCATCCTTCAACTTTCCTCATTGGAAAGGGTAGCCCTATTAGCACAATCTATGCATTGAACACCAACAAGATGTGAACCTTTTTCTGTTTGTCTGAGACTCTGACAAAATTCTTTACAAACTTCCTGTTCTCAGGTTAGCTAACCACTCAGTAATGCCATTAAACATTCTAGTACAGTATGTCCAAGGCTTTCAAGATGGAATATAAAGCTTTAATATACACCTTGATGCTTATAAATCAAATTGGCTGTCAGCTGCACTGTTACAACTCATTTTCTATTCTGCTTATCTATCCATATTAATATTACAAAGGCTTAAAAGAGCCGCGGTGGCGCAGTGGTTACAGTGCAGTATTGCAGGCTACTTCTGCTGATCACCAGCTGCCAGCAGTTTGGCAGATTGAATCTCACCAGGCTCAAGGTTGACTCAGCCTTCCATTCTTCCGAGGTGAGTAAAATGAGGACCCAGATTGTTGGGGGCAATATGCTGACTCTGTAAACCGCTTAGAGAGGGCTGTAAAGCACTATGAAGCGGTGTATAAATCTAAGTGCTATTGCTATTGCTATTAATACGGGACAATGTGGAATGTATGGACCTGAACATTTTGAATATTCCTGCATGTTGAGGGTCCTCATTGGATCATCACATGCTAAGATTTTTTGATAGTCCAAAACCTTCATGCAATTGCAAAGTCATTTGTTTACTATCATAGTATTACGGGCTTCACATAACAGCTTTTCTCACATGAGAAAGTTGACCAGGCAGAATAGCAATAGCACTATAGCACTTAGTGCTTTACAGCCCTCTCTAAGCGGTTCACAGAGTCAGCATATTGCCCCCAACAATCTGGGTCCTCATTTTACCCACCTCGGAAGGATGGAAGGCTGAGTCAACCTTGAGCCGGTGAGACTTGAACTGCCGAACTGCAGCTAGCAGTCAGCTGAAGTAGCCTGCAGTGCTGCACTCTAACCACTGCACCACCTCGGCTCTTCTTCAGAAGCACTGAAGAATCGTATTTTGTCTCGTACAATCCTCCATTCCCATCTAACAGCCTTGATCAGGAGCCTTCTCCATCTATCTCGTGAGAATAATATTGTCTGAAGATAATATCTTAGAAGACAGAGAATAACTGACTATGGGGCCATCTGATTAAGGACAGTTGTGATTGGATAGAATTGCATTTTCTAGTATTTGCAAGCAATGGGACTCAGTAAAGTCATCAGAACTATATTAGATCATGAAGTTCTCCAAGAATTCATGTTTTAGAACTCCAAACTGCAAAAACCATTCCTTAGAATTTGATGTATTTTGACTTCAGCTATTTCTCTGCCTTCTCCTTTGAAAACTGCTTGCTTTCTGCTGGGGGAATCTGCTTATGTGTATGAATTTATCACATGGAAATCAATCAGACAGATTTACTGCAGCCTAAACCCAAATAAATAATGCCAGGGTATATAGTACGCAAAATCACTTTTGAATCATACGCTACCTTCGGTGACTTACATGGACAGATCGTTCTTGTCTGGCACACCATACACAAACTCTCTCTCCCTTTCTCTTACACACATACATACATGCACATAAGCACATATATACATGCATACCAGTAGTGAGTTCTAAAACCTGTTGCTATCGTTTTGCGCGTACGCACATGCGCAGAAGCGTCCTGGGCAGGTGAGTGGAGCCTCCTGCAGCAGCCGCTACCGGTTTGCAGAACCGGGCCGAACTGGGAGCAACCCACCGCTGATGCATACCACTTCATTCCACTACCTGGTTCTAATTAACTTTATTTTATCTTTTTAAAAGATCGTCCACTTTTCACTTCATTTGTAAACATTCAGTATGGTTATGTGTTATATATTGTAGATAAGCACGTGTATTGCATGCTTATATGTAAACATGTGATTTTAAAATTCTAAGCTGGAATGAAAACTAAAAAGTATGATACCAATACTTTGGAGGAGGAAATGGTAAATATAGTGTTTAGTGAAATAATTGGGAGGCTCCAAGTATAAATTTTGGACTGTAGTCAATCTAATTGGTTGTGGGATGGGAATATTTTCCCCCCAGTTTATATCTTGACTACTGAATTGAGAGAAAGAAAATATTATATTTTCTAAACAATATAAAATAACAGATTACCTGCATCGAGTCCATCTGGCCACATATAAGTTAGTTGTGGTATGAAATATTATGCACCAACATTGTCTCTTTCACTATTACTATTTGTATAATAAGGAACAAAAATAACTACTTTATATTTTAGACTGAGGCTTTTTGAGAATAAAAGCATGTCACTGGAGTGTTTTTTTAGCAAGTTCATTTACTGACACACATTAGACATCATTAGTGTGTTTCATCCATAAGTTATTCTTAATTACCTGAAGAATATTTCATTTACTTTTTCAATTTATGGCTTTATAAAAAATGAACTTGTAGAAGAAACGCTTTCCTAATTTGCATGGGCTAATTAGGAGAATATTAATTACTTATTTTACAATCAGTAATTTGATTTTTGTGTATGTGTGAAAGTAAACTAAGACAAGACACTATTTCTTATTAGCTAAAATTAAATTGTGAGGCAGCAAAGTAGGTTTTAACATTTATCCGAAATCTACCAAGGGAATATTTCACTATCTAAAGAATTGCTTTATATACTGTGGTGACCTCTCTAGTAGACCAACATATGCTCATTTTTTTTCTTTATTTCCTTCTTTCAAATGCAATACATTGTGATTAATATCACTTGCTAATGCTTCCTCTCCTGCTAAGGAGAAATATTGGGTGTCCCTTTTTAACTTCCCAGAATAGGAACACACACACAAACTCGAAAATTGTAGGTGAACCCTTTCTAAACTATTCTCTAATTGGTTAGGAATAGTGTTTGAAAAACTCAAGTAATTTCCCCCATTATTATAATGAATAGCATAAACTGTAATTTTTCACAGTAATTAACTTGTGTCAGCACCATTATTTTTCATTAATTATAAAGGGAAAAAAGAAGAAAAGAGCATCCACAGAAACAGATGTGTGAAATTGTCTCTGAGGTTCTGTCCTACGCTTCCTCCTTTCACAAATTGCCTTGAACAGGGGACTACAGTACACTGGAGTATAGATGGTATTGGCTTACCAGGGCAATAAAGGAAAAAGAACAGTTAATAAGCCTGCTGTGAGCATAGGCTATTGTTTCAATAGGAACAGATCTTTCTAACACCAGCAATAAATGGCAAATGCCAAGTAAAACATATAAAAGAGGTAACTGTTAAAAACTAGGTGAAAGTCACTCTGACACTCTCCTTAACATCTGGGTTACTAACTTATCAACTGCAGTGATTCATTTAACTGGCAAGAAAGGTTGTAAAATGGGGCAAAATTCACTTAACAAATGTCTCATTTAACAACAGAAATTTTGGGCTCCATTGTGGTCGTAACTCGAGCACTACCTGTACTGTATCCCTTTCCAAGAAAGTGAATCTAACAGAACTTTGTTGTTTTTATTTTATTTTTTTTATTTGTATAGCTGTCCATTTGACATGAAAGTGACTCTGGGTGGTGCACAACACTTAGTTAAAAAAAACAATAAATACATAAAAACAGTCACAATTGAAAAATAATTATAAACAGGCACACAGAGCAGGAAAGGATGATATTAACCATAGCAAGAGAACCTTCACAAAATCTCTCTGGTCCCCTGGGACCCCCAGCCTTATAACATAGCAAGGTCTTGAGGGACTTGAGAAATGTTGGGAGGAATGGAGCTAATCTCATCTCTGGCAGAAGATTCCACAAGGCCTTCCTCCCAGGAACAACCAAAAGTAACTCCCTAGCACAGCGGTTCTCAACCTGTGAGTCGCGATCCCTTTGGGGGTCGAATGACCCTTTCACAGGGGTCGCCTAAGCGTGCGCTAGCCTGCCACACCCCCTTTGTCACCTCATCGCGTGCGGGGAGGGGGCAGGGCGGGGGTCACGGCGGCGGGGTGGGGGTCGCGGCATTATCCCTAGCAGAAGGGATTTGCATCAGGTGTAAAACTTGATGAAGCGAGGAGAGGCAGTCATTCACATAGCCCTGTCCCATGCCATGAAGGGCTTTAAAGGTCAAAAGCAACAACCTGAATTGGACCCAAAAGCAAACTGACAATTAATGCAGCTTGTGGAGCAAAGGGATAATGTGTACCAGTATAGGACTGCATACATCTGCCCATGTTGTGCATTTTGCACCAGCTGAAGCTTCTGGAAACTCTTCAAAGGCATATAGAATGCATTACAGAAATCCAAATGGGAGGTGACATGGGCATGAGCGACAGCAAACAGAGCTCCCTGATCTAGGAACAGGCACAACTGGTGCAATGGCCCTCCTAACCACATCTGCCATCTGCTCTTTAGTTAGTAGGACTTACTGCTGCATAGAGGGAAATATGGTCATGTTGACTTTCCAGGTGACTTAGGACATCGACTTTGAGGGCCAATTAGGATTCTGACTTTGGGGAGGGAATTTTGGTTGGAGTTCCCTGCCCAAGGCTTTGGAGCAATATTTTGGTGTTGGAGCTCACCACAATGACAAATAGGATAACCATTACCATCTGCTTTGTCTGAAAGTATGTCATCTTATTGAATTACAACTGTGATGGTATACAATGAAATTATGATAATCCAAGAAGAAATAAAAAGATGCACCCTTGGATGTTTGATACCCGGAGATATCAGAAACCTAATAAACAAAACTCATTCTTCTGAATTCCAGATGCTTCTTTTTTGTACTCCATTTTAATTCCGTCCTATTTCTATCATTCAACTAGAGGAGAATTAGCACACTCCCCCTATTTTTATGTTGCCTTTGCAAATGAGCAGCACATCTAATACTATGTGGGCATGATCACACAGCATGAAATCTGTTAGATATACGAGATATATGAAAATATTATTTAACTCGTTGGTTTATTATATTGCTAAAGAACCATAATGGCTGAAGAACATGGATTTGCAGTTTTTATTCTTGAATGAGCAACAACAACAAAAATGATTTAACAAACTTGTGCATGGGTGTACAAATTCAGATTCATGTTGTCATTCACATGCATATATTCCCGCGTTTGGCTCATTAACTTGAAATGGCCACTTTGTTTCAGCTCTGTTGCTTTCTAATTTAGGGACACTGAATGAGAATAGGGTAATTAAAGAGAATTCTATAATTACAAGCTACTCTAAATGCAACCCAGGGTGCAGAAAGTTTGGGAAAAAAAAGTAATCATACAAAGTAACATAATGAGGTGGCTATTCTTGGGATCTTGTTGGATGAAGATGCATGAAAAAGCAGCTAGACAGAACTAGGCAAAATTGTTGTTGTTATAATCTGCATTCAGAGACTGAAATATTTCTTGTCATCTGTATTCCAGCAAAAGTACATATTCTAGATTACTTTCAGATTATATTGTCTGTATCTGAAAAATAAAATTACCGATAGACTGAAAAATTTATTATAAGCATCTCCAATTCACTTCAATTTATTGTCTGCATAAAAGAAATAACCTCTGAGGTCTCATGTCTGCTTTTGGCTTTTATAGTCATGCAGTTGATCCATTCAGAGACATCCAGTTTCTTTATTACTTTCCCTTGAAAGAATTCATTTACCCTACATGGGGATTTAAATGTGGGGGACAAGTACAGTATTTCATGTAAATGGTTGCCTATTCTTTTAGCAAAAGAAACAGCAGAGGGGAAGGGACTTGTCAGCAAAGGTTATTCTTCAGCTGGTTGGACTGTTGTCCAAAGGTGTAAACAGGTTATGATGGGAAAAAAAGATGAGAGCTTTAGTCAGGACAGATGGGCATCTTGGTTATTTTTTCCCTTTAAATTATACTGGGCAATCTTAGGATTCTTACTATGAATTAAGTGGGATGGATGTGTCATTTGTGAAATGCATCAAGTACGAAATTGATTAATTATATATTCATTCTGAATATTCAATATTCATTATACTCATAGTAGGCAATAGCATCAAAATTAGATATAGCCAAATTGACTGCTTTGATCAAAGACAAAAATACAAATACTTTTATTTCTACTTGGAAACAGCTTCTGGACTTTGTGCTTGAGGTGGGGGGGAAAATAAAACTTTGATTTTGGATTTTACCAATTAGATAGATTTGTTGTTATGGAAATGGCTAGTTTAAACTATTATGTAAAAATAAAAAGTTGAGGTTTGATGTTAATGCCTTATTCTACTGCACCAAAGGGAGTCAGAAGTCAATACCTTCTTTTTCCCCTTCTTTTCCTCACTTTTCCTTTCCCTTCTCTATTCTTCCTACTATTTGCTTTTGTATTTTTTTGTATGTTATAAATTAATAAAACTGTTAAAAGTTAAAAAAAATAGAGCTTCTAGAGTTCAGTTCAAATAAAATTTGAGAGAAAGTATATGTAACACAAGATCAACCCCTAGCCAATCTTGGCTCATCTGGAAAGCAGAATCGGAAGGTACTTGGATAAGGATCACCCAGGAAATCCAGAGCTGCAGGCTAGCTTGGGAAATAAAAAGAAAATTTCCAAAAAAGTAAATAGATAACCTTCCATATCATGCCAACAGAAATGTACAGTATATGTGTATCCATGTAAGTCATCAGGAGTCAAGCTAATTGAAAATATAGAAAATAAATCCTTTTGAAAAAGATCAAAAACCTTTATGTAACTTTCACCCTGAAAAACCAATCCTGAAAAAAGCTTACTGAAACTCTTTAGCAGGTGGCACTTATTTATAACAAAAATAACCTTGATGTAGATCATTTTGTCGTGTTATGGCTTCGCTTCCCAAAATAGAATTCTTCCAGTCCCGGCATGTTCTGCAGCTGGAATTTGGCTTCTTCCTAATGTGTGATAGTGAACATGAAAGTTGCAGTGACAGTTATCAAACTTTCCAGTTAATAGACTTGCTGCCTTTGAAGAACAATGTGGTTCTGTGACAACAAAGTTCAAGCCTGGAATGGCTGATCTGTGATGGATACTTCAGATGAGAAGGGTATCGCGTAAGAATTGCAGTTTCTGTGCTTGAGGAAGTTATGTTTCATCAATAGATCTTTGACTGTTGGCATAGTTTTCCCCCTCCCCTTGATCTGCAAGCTCTGTAGCACAGGTAAAACTGTTTCCAAAGAATTCTGCTTCTTTTGTTATGTCCTGTCTGTTAGCATTAAGAGATGGCCTTGAGAAGGAACAATTGCTGCTCAACTACCTGTAGCTGCTTATCTTTTCAAATCCCATGTAATTATTCTGTATTATACCCTCTGTCATCTCTGCTTACTGCCCATCAAAGCAATAAGCTCACTGAAGCTGTCAGGAGAATGGAGTTTTTCATTTGTGTGCAAATAAACAACCAAAGAAAAAAATCCAAACCAACCTTCAAAAATCTTTATGTTGATGTCAAGTGATGGAAAAGTAACAACTGTCACTGGTATGGACATGTTCATCGCCTGAGTGTGTAAAAAAAGCAAATGAGTCCAAATTAAGATTATTGAATTCACACATTTTTAATAGGGGTCCAGCCGCTGAGAATTAAGGGTAATTTTAACATCACATTACTGTAATTTCCGTGTTGCTACAAATATGGGCATCATTATGAAGTCCATTTATTTTTCTTCTGAATGTGTAGCCGGATGCATGCATGCATACATACATAATTACAACCATACATACATACTTACATACATACTTATCCTCTTTTGATTTTTATAAGTAATTCAAAATGCTGAACATAAATAATGCTACTTCGTCCTCCTATTTTCCCCACAACAATCCTGGGAGGTGGGTTGGGCTGAGAGAGAGTGACTGACTCAGTGTCACTCATCTATCTTTCATCCTAAGGTGGGACTAGAATTCACAGTCTCCAGGTTTCTAGCCTCGTGCCTTAACCTCTACACCCAACTCTCAATTTTAGAATAACCAAAGCTCAAAAGTAAAGAAGGGGGAAGAATGAGTAAATCATGGACGGTTATTCAATGTAGGTCTTCTGGTGAATCTATAGACCTGGTTCATCCAAACCTCACAATGTCAACAGCATACTAACTCTTGTGTTTACCTCCAATTTGATTTCATGGGGAATGTCAAAAAACCAGGTACAACTAAGTTAGACCACAAACCCAGATCCATCAACCCAAAGGAAAAAAGGAAGGAAGGAAGGAAGGAAGGAAGGAAGGAAGGAAGGAAGGAAGGAAGTAAGTCGTGAAACCTTTATATATTGACCATTCAAGTTTATATTAGCTATATCAATCAGAGGCTGCTTTTGGAGATACAGTATGTAGCCAATAAAGTGCTCACCTATAATAAGTGGCCAAAGGTCTACACCAGGGGTGAAATGCTACCGGTTCGGGCTAGTTCGCCCGAACCATTAGTAAAAAAATGCTACCGGTTTGCCGAATCGGTAATAAAAAAATGCTTTAAAAGGTTTTTTAAAAAAGGTTCCAACGATCGCGCGATCGTCGGAACCTTTTTTTTTTTTTTACTTTTTTAAGCATTTTTTTTACTACCGGTTTCGGTGAATAGGTAGTAAAAATGCTTTAAAAAAGTTTTAAAAAAATGTCCCGATGATCGCACAACACAGCTGATTGTCACAGCTGATTGTCGGAACTTTTTTTTTTTACTTTTTTTAGTTAAAAATGCTAAAAAAATAATAATAAAAATTGGCCATGCCCACCCAGTCACATGACCTCCCACCAAGCCATGCCCACTAAGCCACACCCACAGAACCGGTGGCAAAAAAAATTCCATTTCACCACTGGTCTACACCCATTCTCTTGTAAGATCTTTACTAACCATGCGCCAAAAGGCCAGCAACTCTTAAAGGTGGGAAAGTAATTTAAAATGAGGCATGGCTATCATCTCAGTCTTTGGCTACTGCCCCAATTTCATTCAGATCATTTTCATTTAATTACATTTAGATGGGTTGGCTGGACACGAAGTGAGTGGTAATGGTGACAAGAATGAGAGAGCAGCTTTGTTCATCACCAGTCAACCTAATTAAAAATGAACAACAGCGGTGGGTTAGATCAGCATGGAAGGGCATCAGGAATACTGCAGGCAAAGTGGAAATTTCTTCCTCCTATCAAGCCTATGGTGCCACTAGTCAGCAACAATAGTAAATTTGCCCTATTTCTTTAACAGAATAGTTGCCAATCATTTGTCAAAGCTACTAGTCTTCTCTTGATTACATGGCTACTGGTTAGCAAAATGGTGAAGAGCTAGGAAAAATACATATTTTACAAGGCTCTATATATGGTTTTTTTTTTTTAATCCAAAAAGGATAGTAATAGCAGATTTGGGGATCTAAAGATTTATACAAGGAATGACGGCAGAGAAAGATGGCAAAGAGACTTCAAAAATGTGCTAAAGAAAACTTGGCATGACCAGTGGTCAGAGATGGCTGCCTGATGGGGTGAAGAGGAATGGAGCATTCTGGCACAAGGCACAGCTGATGACCTGAATTGCAGATCAGAAACACCCCATTTCAAGCATTTTGTTGCAAATTTTATTTGTATTTGTGAAGGGTGGTTCCAAGACCTTCTGTAGTCAAGTAACTTTCAGTAACTTTCAAATAGTGAAGTAAAGATTATATTTCTAATTGTGAAGTGGATAAAGTTGGATCCGTTTAATCTACATTTTTGGATGACAATTTTGGTCATATGACTTGGCCTTGAAGCCACAAGTCAGTATGATAAAGAAACATAAAATGAATTAAATATTGTGATTTTAATACAAATGCCACAAAATGTAGCCTTTGAATTATTGAAGTCAAAAATTAGAGTGTTAGTCACAGTTGGTGAAAATAAGATGTGTAGCAAGTGTCAAAATCCATGACAAAAGTCAGAAACCTGGAAAGAACCGAATATAAATGTACTTGTAAATGTAATTATTTCAAAGTGTTTGCTTTTTCTGACAGATCACTTGCAGGGAAGCAATGGAGTGGAATGTTGTACCCTGTTTTTTTTTATATATATATATATAAAAATATGCTAGATAAAAATCTCTGTCAATCTGACAGGGAAAAACATGTGCACCAATAAAGGGATGTGGGGGGAGAGCCCATCAAAGCTTCAAAGCAAGGTGCAATAGATTTCTGCCCTAGGCTATTGTACTCCATGATGTTGCTGAAGCACATAAAGAACTCTGTGCGTACATCAAAAATGCTATCTAGTTGCTTTCTACTCTGCAAAAGTGTCTCCCTTTAGGTTTTTTTTTTTAAAAAATCATATTGCTAATAGAGTGCAATGCATACAGGTAGTCTTTCTTAGAGACCACAATTGGGACTGACAACTCTGTTGCTAAGTGTCACTAAGAGTAAAATCACATGATCTGATGGACTTATGACCTCAGGGTTTGATCCTTAATAGCCCTTTTTGGTCATTAAGGGAGACATCAAATGAGTACCAATTAAGAATTATTTCTACCTTCTCTATTGACTCTGCTTGTCACAAGCTGTTTGTGAAGCATACAAATGACATTATAGCAGGATACTGCAACAGTTGTAAATGTGAGAATTGGTCACAAAGCTATTGTTTCAGTAACATCATAACTTTAAAGATCACTAAGTGAGATAGCTGGTGAGGGCTACCTGTACAAGTTAAGTATGGCAATGTCAGCCTTCCTGGGCACACCAGACAGTAAATAAACAGGTGAACTATTTCTGCTATATTGTAGGGCTTCATTAACAAAATTTTGCAAGGCTTAATGAACAATCTCCTTCCATTTCATTTCCTATGTGAGAAGGAGTGTATATGTGTGTGTGGGGGTCCCTTCTGAGCACCCATTACGCAGCTGTGGGCTGTACTATCTCTTCTTTGATCTTTCCCTAGGCAGCATCCCTTTGCTCATTTCTCAATATCTTGCTTACCTACCACTACATTCAATAATATTTGTAGGTGTGCAACTGCCTATCCAGTAAGAGGCCTGTTTGCTTCCCAGCCTTCCCAGCACATCATCAGCTCATTATGTACCAGCTATCCCTTCAGCATCAATTCTGTGGGTATCTTAACACTATAGCAGGGGTGGGCTCTAATGTTTTTTACTGGCGGTTCTGTGGGTGTGGCTTACTTTGTGGGCGTGGCTTGGGGGGTCAGGTGGGTGTGGCGTCAGGTGGGCGTGGCTTGGTTGTCAGGTGACCGGGTGGGCGTGGCCAACTTGTAAAATGTGGTGAAATTCACTTAACAACGCTCTTGCTTAGCAACCAAAATTTTGGGCTCAATTGTGGTCATAAGTTTTTCTTTCTTTCTTTCTTTCTTTCTTTCTTTCTTTCTTTCTTTCTCTCTCTTCTCAGTGGCGGGAGGAGGAAGAAAGTGCTCTGGGACTGGGAGGGTGGGCTGCCTGGCCCGGCAGCAGTGCATCCCCTGTCATGTGCCATCCTGAAGTGCCGTTGCCACCACCGCTGCCCCTCTCACCTTCCTGGCTTCAGCTCCGGGACCAGCAAAGAAGCGTGGTTGAGCGGGGCCGGGGTGTTAGTGCGGGAGCGGTGAGGAGTTCAGGGCAGGCGGCGGTTCATCTTCGTGCATGGAGGGCAGGCGAGGGGAGGGCAGGGGGTCCCCCGGCACCCCTCCTCCACGCAACCTGCTGCTGCCGAGCAGTCTCCTTCATGCCGCTTGCTTTGCTCGTGGGGCAGATGGGCTGGAACTTCCACGCTTCTTCGCTGGCGCGGTTGAGCAGGGCCGGGACCATTCCCCACTTTGCCCTGCCTGAACATACAGCCGTCGCGCCCGCCTCTCGCCTGTTGTGGCTCCAACAGCGGTGGCGGAAGCTTCAGGAGATGCGGGCTCATCTGGAGCTGCTTCCCTGCAGCTGAGCCCACGGCTTGTCCCTGCTGCCCCTGGGTGCGAGGGAGCAGGGCAGGCGAGAGGTGGGCGTGGCAGCTGTATGTTCAGGCAGGGCGAGAATGGCTCGTCTGGAGCAGCTAAACTATGTTTAAGCAAGGCTGTGCTTGGCTGTACCTGAATCCAGCTATAAAGAACCTGGCCCAAAGGCATCGAGCAAGAACCGCAGCTCCCCCTCCCCTCTTCCCCACCAATCCCAACAGTAGGACTCAGAAGAACGGCAGCAAATATTCAGAGTAGATTTTGCAAGCAGTCAAAACCACAGGGAAAAATTGACATTTTAAAAAACTCTTGACTAATAACCACACGGGTAGAGTTAATATGTGGGCCAGCAAAAATTTCCCCAGGGTTGGACTAAGCGGTGGGTGGGTGGGGGACGATCCCGGACAGCGGCTGCAGCAGCGCTCGTCCTCGCCTAAAGGTGTTCACATTCGGAGACTATTTTGCCCCGCCGCAGCCTCAGTAGCTGCTGGTTACCCTGGTGACGGGCTCTGCGCTGCCACAACCAGCAGAGGCGAAGACAGCTCCTACTCTTTCTGATCTCCGCACGGCAGTCTTTCCCTTCACCTCAGCTGGGGCTCAGCCCATCGGTGAACAGATTGGCTCGCAAGTCCCTCTTGCCCGTTGTCCCCTCGCCTTCTCGGGGAGGACAGCGGGCCATCTTGGGAGCCAAGAGGAATACAACCTAGTACCCACACAGACACACACACATATGTAGGGAGCTACTCTTAGCACAAACTACTGCAGAGAAACCTCTAGAACAGGGGTCCCCAAACTTGGTTACTTTAAGACTTGTGGACTTCAACTCCCAGAATTCTCCAGCCAGCATAGCAGCATAGCGCAGCATAGCTGGCTGGAGAATTCTGGGAGTTGAAGTCCACAAGTCTTAAAGTTGCCAAGTTTGGCGACCCCTGCTA
>QLTV01003974.1:143959-168339 GCA_003457575.1 Thermophis baileyi
CAAAACTGGGAGGTTTTCTCATAATGATTTGGTGTATTTCTCCTCACCAGTCCCTTCCCTTCCTTTCCTCTTAGGAGAGTCTCCTGCAAAAAGGGCCAATCGTTCTGATCTTTCAATGATTTTTTGTAGTGCAGGAATCAGGGAAGCAACCGGGGAAAGCAGAAGGCCAACTCCAGTGGATAACGGGATGGGGGGGGGGGTTTTCCAGTCCAAATGATTTGGGGCAACATTTATCTTCGCACCACACACCCTATACAACATCTGAAATTCTTCCCTAGAAGATTCATCCCGTTTTCTCCTCCGACGTCCTTTTCCCCCGCCAAAGTCCCCCTCCTGGGAATATACGAATAGCTCCTCTCCTCGTAACTAAGCTTCTTTCTTCATTTTTTCCCCTCTTTCAACCCACCACGCCGTAAGATGACTGGCTAACTGGCAATCTCCAGCGTGTCTCACAGCCCTCCCACTTTTGGCGGCGGATGGCGGCGGGATGGTGGTGAAAAGCAAGCTCTAGGTGGTGGCAGGTGGCGCTGTCCTGGGATATCTGCCTGGCCTCTCAGACCGCTGCCCGCCACTGCCTGGAGCTCACTTTTCACACATACACACCGCTGCCCAAACCTGTGCAGGGAAACTTCCTGGGAGTTCCAGGATGCCCCGAATTCCAGAGTTATTTCCTGTGTGGCTTTTGCCAGTGGGGGGGAGGGGAAGCGAGCTGCCTGGAGCTCACTTTTCAAACCCACCCCCCGCCACCCAAACCCATGCAGGGAAACTTCCCGGGAGTTCCAGGATGCCCCGAACTCTGGAGTTTTTTCCTGTGTGGCTTTTGCCGGCGGGGGGTGAAAAGCGAGCTCCAGGCAGTGGCAGGCGGTGCTGCCCGGCCTCTCAGACCGCCACCTGCCACCACCTGGGGCTCGCTTTTCACACACACACCCCGCCGCCCAAACCCATGCAGGGAAACTTTCCAGGAGTTCCAGGATGCCCCACCACTGCCCCTCTTGGCCCCAGAGCAGCAGCTGCGTCTCCCGTCAATGCAAGGGCTGCTAGCTCCTTTCCCCGCGGCCGGGCAGCCTCAACATGCTTGGCTGCCTTTGATCCTGATGGGAACTCCAGCCGCAGCGGTGGCAGAAAGAAAGTTCCCGAGTTGCGGCAGCGGTGCCCCAGGAGGGCAGCCCTTGGGGGCCCTGGGAAAGCGCACAGTAAGGAGTTGCCACTTTGGGTCCTCCAGTCCGGAAAACGCTGCGGGAGAAACTACTGAGAGTGCCAGCGGGCTTCTCTGTCTATGCGAGCCCGGGGATTGGCGGCAAGGAAGTGCCAGAAACTCGGCTTCTGCGCATGCGCAGAAAAACCCGGGGAAAAAAATCCCCCCAAATAATCCAAAAAATTTTCAAAATAAAATTCAAAAAAAAAAAAAAGATGTCATGGACCGACACCAACAGAACAAGTTCTGTGATGTCACTGTGATGTCACCAGCAGGTCTCTACCAGTTCGGGTGAACCGGTCTGAACCAGGAAGAACCCACCTCTGCACTATAGGTTAGTAAACAAACTTAAGAATCCCAGTAGTTCAGATCTGAAACTCTAATCAATAATCAAGCAGTAGAATTTATTAAATCATATTTAGGACTGAGAGTATATGGGACAAACAATAAGCAGTTGGCAATTTATGGAGGATTTAGCCCAAAGAACATTTGAAGCTGGTATACAAGGCAATCAAATAAGAAGCCATGAATAAGCTAGAAGGAACACCTTGTTCAGTTCAGGGGAGGGGGGAGGCTATAACTTCAGAGAACAGCACAATTCAGTGAGAAAATTTTTTTTATAATGTAGTACAAAAAGAAGATTATTGAAGGTAGGATGTCAGGGTTCCAAGTAATACACCAATAGCAAACAGAACTCCGAGGCAAGCAGGTTCCTCAAAGAACAGATTTATTGGATATATCATATTGGCACAGACTGGTGGAAACCGACTCTAAAGGTTCCCACAGTTTTCACCTAATTAAAAGCAAACGTTTTCCCCCTTTCCCAAACAAACAGTCACATGGTCCAATCAAGGTGCTGTCTGGTTGCTTGGAAACTTCACTCCTCCTCTCTTCAGCCACCTGTGGGAATGTCCTTGGTTCTCAGGGGAAACCATTTTGTTTTGGCTACAAAAAACACAATTATCTCTATTCTCCTCTACCTATCCCTCATCACCATGGTGGCAACACTGAAGCCTCCAAAATGGCCTCAGTCAGGCCAGCTTCAGAGTTGACATAGAACTTGGCTTTGGTCATATTAACGACATGTAGTTTTATGTTAAATGTAAATTATATAATTTAGTCTGGACCTGCCCACTAACTTTGCCAATTTAAGGGCTAATCCAGCTGGGTGACTTTCAGCCACTCAGACTCAGCCTAACCCATCTCACAGGGTTGCTGCTGTTGGGAATATAAGAGGAGCGAGATATGTTTGATATGTTCACCATCTTATTTGTAAATATATAATAAAGGTTGGGATACAAATAAATAAAACAAATAATAAATGATAAGTACGACCCAGGAAAAGGGCTAAAAGTTGCACCATCAAAATGTTGGAGCAATCTTTTTATTATTCTTTCACTCATGACAGAATACCACTTGCTTGTGCGCAAGAATTGTATAATTGGGTTTCAAATGCTATATTTGTTATTGGCATATCCAAATCTGACTGAAAAGTAAGAATCACTGACTGTAGGCAGCTAGTTGAATCAGTGATCTGACTTAGTAAAATCAAATTCATATACACCTGGAAATTGGAATTACTAGCTATCCTAGAATTGAGGGGTCAGTGCTCTCTGAGCTTGGTTGTTTTCTTGCTGTTTGATCAGTGATAGACTGGCATTGTTGATGATACCTAACATGGTCCCTTTATGACCTGTGGACTTCAACTCCCAGAATTCCTGAACTAGCATGTAGTCTTGGAGAGAGAGGACCGCTGGTTTGAAAGAAGGGTCAAAGAAGCCATCTATGTCAAAACTGAACAGCCCTTTCTCAACAGAAGGGGAAGGATATGACATCATCTATCTCCAGTCTACAACACAGTAGACTTTCAACAGTTCAAAGAAGGCTCCAGACCCATTTGCACCACTCAGGTGTCCTTGATGACACAGATAAACCTCCAAGTGGCCTTAACGACTCACTAAAGAATGCAAATGACCAGCTGTCTGCAAGGAGTATAAATCCTTCCATTCCCTATCATCCAGTCAGAACTGAAGAAGCTTCTTGGATGAGAAATGAAATGTCTTCAAAGAAAAACAATGAAGTCCAGTGGCCTCTTAAAAAAAGCACCTTTGGGACAACCATGTCCTGGATGACTGAGACTCTCCATAGACATAATGTGGAGCTATATTATTAATCCTTTTTTTCCCCAAAACATTGATTCTGATAAGGCATATTTTCTCAATACTACCTCTGATTAAAAAGAAGCAGACAATTTTAAAGAGTTGTTGATCATAGACAAAAGCCCGTATTTCCCCTGATGTTTGCACATAAATGAATTCTTAAGAATGTTGAAGGGTACAGGTACTTAATAAAGCACTAGGAATGAAATCACAGTGAATGAAATAACTCAGAGTTATATTACTTTAGCACAGGAAATCATTTGTACTTGTATTATTGATGTGTATTATGACAATTTATGTATAAAGGTCAGAATATAAAATAGAAAATTGGAAGTCTGAACAAGTATGCAGAAGAATGTTAAAGAAAAGAATACTAGAATAAAATAAAATTGATATCTATACACATAGATCTTATTGCTTCAAGGTTTTCGCTCAGTAACCGGATATATTACAGGGAAAAAAAGATTACAAGGAAAACTGCTTCATTATACTCAATCATCTCTACACTTGCAAATCACTAGGTTCCCAAATTACAAAGAATTCTACAACACAGTTCTAGTTCCATCGTTTTTATAAGAATAATCTATTATAAATACTCTGACCTGTTTTACTCGGGACCCTCAAATAAAGTTAGCTTCCCATTTTATTTTTTATTTATTTATTCTGGCAATCTCCCTCCCCTACAAGGTGACTTTGGGTGGCTTACAATTTATAAAAACAAATTTAAAAAATAATTAAAACATTAAAACATTAAAACTGCATAGTTTAAAATGTAATTAAAAACTGCACTAAAACTGAAATAAAGAGAGCTAAGGGATGGACAAGATGGAGATGAGTTTTTTTTTTATACCGCCAGCCACCTCCAGTAGCGAGTGCCCCTCTTTGGGACCCCAGGCCTACCTGCAAAGCCAAATACCCTTCCCAAAGGACAAAAGGGAGCAGGGAAGTTCTCATCTCTGGTGGTAGGACTGACATTCAAATCAGTTTTAAAAAACAAAAATATTTACAACCTAATGGATGCAGTAAAAACTGTCCAAACCAGGAAGAAATGAATCTAAGTTTAAGCTAATCTCGATTGTCAGCAGTGGGAGATTTAGGTAAGCAGTGATTAAGGAAGCAATAAAGAAGGTTTTGCTTAGTCCTTCTAAAATATAGGGTTCTAGTTTAAGCAGTCCTTTGGTAAGTAAAGCAGAGGAAAATTGAATAAATGGAAAAAATAGAAGTTAGTTTGGGGAAAAGGCAGTTAGCTCAGAATCCTACAGAACACCTCAAAATTGGGTGTGGCAAGGCAGAGGAGAGAATGGAAGAATGGAAAGGCATTGTGAAACAGAACCAGCAGTGAGCTCCCATTCTAGTGGCAAAGGGGCCATCCACACATTTACCATAGTATGAGGCCAGTCAATTAAACATATTTTGTAATAAAGCACAGGCTTGTCTCAATCCTTCCCCAGTCCACTTCAAAGATAAATTCCTCCTGTCTTTTCTTGCTTGACATCAAAAGTATCTTTAAACAAACCATCTTTGGAATGAGTGCTATTGTGTGATCTGCCTTCTCTGCTTAATTTACTTGTAGGCAAACACCATTGTGCACATTGGCTACTGTACACATGACAGGAAAATCCCTTCTATCTAGCGAATTGTTCTAGCCCATTGTCACTTTCTCATTTCATTTTGGACAGCTAAATGGATAAAACACTTGAGTTTTTTGGTTGGTTTGTTAAATATTCATAGTTGGTATCTTTCTGTCAAGCGGTCCAACCAATTAAAAAAAGATAAAGGAGTCCTTGCGTATTTTACTAAGCTAGTTGTTGTCATCTATAAGGATCAGTGCTGTTGTGGTCTGCCAGTGGCCTGCAGAGCTGGCAGCAGAGTCGGACAGCGAGGAGGCTGGGGAGGACCATGGGCCAGGCCTGGACTCTGGAGAAGGCTCGGTGCCAGAGGCAGAGGAACAGGGGGAGCCTGTTCTCAATGCGCGTATGCGCAGAGCTGCCAGAAGGCAAGAACAGTTACAGAGGAGCAGGATTACTCGGGAGTAAGGCTTGGAGATAATTGGCCCCTCCCATAGGCTATATAAGTGGAGAACATGAAAGGGTTCATTGCAGGAAGCAACTCAGTTCACCTCTAGCTCTAGTCATTGCAACTCCAACTCTGTTTCTGTTTCTGTTTGGACCTTGCCAAGTTTTCCTGCTAATTAGTCCTTGGCAGTTTGTCAAAGAAGATCAAGGTTTGTGTGTTTATCTGCCTTTCCCTGAAAGACTGCTGTCGGACTTATTATCCTTTGTTTGGGACTTAGTATGGCTGGTAATGAAAATAATTACCAGCCGTTACAAATAAAAGAGGTTTTTGGGACGCCGTTTGTGCCGTTTTATTCTTTAATCAGGAAGCCTAGGTCAGAACAAGTGCTCATCTCAATTTCAGGACTATTGAGCTAGTGTTGTCTGAAAACATTTCTGCAATCATGTGGACAGCATAATGTCACAGACTGTTGTTTTCCCATGGAAGTGGTATGTATTTATCTACTCACATTTGCATACTTTCGAACTGCTAGGTTGGCAGAAGCTGGGGCGAGGATCACCCCATCACAGGTTGCTCAAGTCTCGAACCTGGGCTGCCAGCTTTCCAGCTAACCGGACCAGTGTCTTAACCACTGAGCCACTGTGCTGTCCCTTGGTCCAATCAATTAACCAATGATAAAAAAAATCATCCTTCCTGTGGACTAGATGGAGAAATGGAATATTTGCCAAGAGAGGGGAGTAAGTTGGTCTATTTAAGAATGTATTGTGTTATACAAATATATAGCACTTTTAAGGAGACAATTCAGTCTACTACATGAGACAGAAGACCGACTGCAAATTTTATCTATGGGATCAATAGCTTAGTGTTGCTTAAAGTTACTATAGTACCTATCTGTTTATGTGTTCTATGTGCTATTTCCTAGGAATATGAGTGGTAAAAAGTTCACACAGTTTTTTATTGGATGCCCAGGGTAGAAATAAAGTGCTAATTATAGGGCAGAGATATTCACTGAAAGGAGGATAAAAAATCAGGATGGTATCCACAACCAATGAATTGAAGCCCCACCTCATGTTTGTATGATCATCACCATCTTCTCAAACCTTTTTACCCTCTTCCTCTCCAGCCCTGAAGACCTCCTTGTAGTCTCCTAATTGTGGCTGATTTGGCAGCAGACTTGATGAAAATGAATTCTGTAGGAACTGAAAGAGACCTTACACATGAGATTTCTGAGAGAATTAATTGTCAAATTCAGGACTGACTTCAGAGCAAACATTATGGGTTTAGGACAGGGGTATCAAACTCAAGGCCCGGGGCCAGATCCGGCCTGGGGGGTGCTTAGTTCTGGCCCACGGGACTGCCTTGGAAACAGCGAAGGACCGGCCCGTGGTGCCTCTGCCTGCAAAAACAGAGGTCAGGAGGGCCACATGTGCCTCCCCCAGCTCCATTTTCTCTGGCAGAGGGTTGCAGGAAGCCATCACAGCCAGAAATGGAGCTCAGGAGCCTGTTTTTGCTGGTAGAGCACTCGGTCCACCAAAGGCACCCCCGACACACGTGACATCAAGCTGGCCACACCCACCCTGGTCACGCCAACCCCAGTCCCTCAAGGTCAAACAGAACCCTGATGTAGCCCTCAATGAAATCAAGTTTGACACCCCTAGTTTAGGAGAACAAATATAGAAAACTTTCCAATAAAACACTACAGTTGTTAGCTGTTCACTGTTTCAGCTAATGGGACAGATGCTCAAAATGGGTGGGAGTTTCTTTAAAAATGAGGTAATGAAACAAACTGCAAACAATTCCAGTGAAGAAGAAAAGTTCTTCCCTTTGCAATTGTTTCTTATTTTTGTCATCAGTCAAATTAGAAAGACTAGTATAGAAGCTGACTCAAAGGCAATCACAATAAATAATATTTTATATTAGTCACTGTATCCCTTTCATAAAGAATCTGATGTACACGCACACAAGAAAAATGTGGAAGGCAGAAGAAAACACAGTGTTCTTGCACAAAAGGTTAGTGATGATTGTAAAATGAAGAAAGATACATATAGGAAATAGAAAATAAGAAAGGTCACCAAGTAATCGCATTTATAGGCATCTTGAAAATGTAGAAATAAGGCCTGGAAGGCTTAAGCTCAGAATGAAGTTGGTAAAAGATGCTAAGAACAACAAAAAGGTCTTCTTTAGCTATGTTGAAAATAAAAAATGGAGAAAAGAATCAATAAACTAGCTGCTAAGTGAAGATGGCAAAAGCCTTATTATGACAAGGAAATTATATTCTATTTCAATTTTAGTTCAGGCTACTTCAAAAAGATGTACATGTTTCATCAGGCAACCATGAGCAGGGTGAAGGTTTATGATCGAAAGTTGAGACAAACCGAAACAGGGCCAGAGAATCCTCATTTACTTTTAATGAGTGTAAATCTCCAAGGACAGATTTACATTCCAGGATATGAACGCAAGCTCTTGATAGCATCAGCAATCATTTATGTATTATCACTGAGCAATTCTTGAGGAAGAGTGGAGTGCCAGGTGATGTTGTTTCTATCTTCAAAAAGGGAAAACAGTAACAGAGAATTACAGACCAGTCAGTCTGCTCAGGAAAATTCTAAAGCAGATCATAAAGGAACTGATCTGTAAACACCTTCAAAACAGTTCTGTGACACAGAACATCAGCATGTATTGATCAAGAATAAGTCATTCCAGACTAATTATCCCATAGATATTGTGATTATAAAACTAGTTAAGAATGGACTGGATTGTGGAAAAATCATGCTAGCTGGGAAACATGTCTAAAATTTAATAGTACAACCTACCACAAATATCAGATAGAAAGAGATTGACCAAGGAAGGAAAATACATCTTTGGATAACAAGTAGAATACAAGTAAGGCTGGAGTCATAAAACCCATCTTTGGATAACAAGTAGAATACAAGTAAGGCTGGAGTCATAAAACCCTTAGTGAGTCAACAGAACAACAAAGAAAAGTGTATTGGAAATTGCTAATTTAACAAAGAAAATATGAATATAAAGAAAATGGGAGAGTGTACACTAACATTAACAGTCGCTATCAGCTTATAGGACATACATAAAAGATGGGAGATTCAGAGCTTGGGTGTGCCACACTGGAGAAAGATTTGGGTGTAGCAATTCACAATAAGTTGAACATGAGCCAGCAGTATGACAGAGCAATTAGAAAGACTAACATAGTCCCAGGTTGCAACATAAAAAACACTATATTAAATGAGTGAAATTCTGATGTGTATAATTGTATATAATTGTGGTTGCCACATTTTCAGAAGAATATTGAAGGAAAAAGAGAGGAACAAAGTTGATACAGAAACCCAAGAACCTGCCTTATGACAAAGGCTGAGGGAACTTGGAATATTCAGGCTGGAGAAAAAAATGTACTTATAATAAGCCACTTAGATTTCACATAAGGTGCACTGGTCCATTAGTACAAGAGAATGCAGAGAATATTTCTGAAAAAGAAAGAAAGAAAGAAAGAAAGAAAGAAAGAAAGAAAGAAAGAAAGAAAGAAAGAAAGAAAGAAAGAAAGAAAGAAAGATCTTATGAAGATGACACTCTATAACAAAAAATGAAGAAGAATGAAAAGAAATAGTTTCAGAAGAAGATGGATGTCAGACTTAGGACATCATGTTTGAGGTTTGGTTTCCAAGTAGGTGGTGGTGTCGGGAAAAAATGAATGGGGCCTGGATGAACATAGCAATAGCAATAGCAGTTAGACTTATATACCGCTTCACAGTGCTTTACAGCCCTCTCTAAGCGGTTTACAGAGTTAGCATATTGCCCCCAACAATCTGGATCCTCATTTTACCCACTTCGGAAGGATGAAGGCTGAGTCAATCTTGAGCCTGGTGAGATTTGAACCGCCGAACTGCAGCTAGCAGTCAGCTGAAGTAGCCTGCAGTGCTGCACTCTAACCACTGCGCTACCTCGGCTCATACATTACATTACACCTAATTTAAATTTAAACTAACTTAACTTAATTAGACGGTCATTGAGATTTTTTTTCTTACTCACATGGCGCTTTATAACTTTCTCATTCCAATATGGAATAGATGAAGCTTGTGTGAATAGAAAGAAAAAAAGAGAAAATTATACTGAAAAGAGAAAAAAAACCCATGCCAGTTTATTAATGTTATGCTTTTTTGTAAATGGGAAGAAAGTTACTGTATATTGCTCATTTTCAAAGTGTAAATATACTCACAGACAGTAGAGTACGTGGAAGAAAATATACAGTATACCCAAAGATATACAAATACAGAAGAGGAAAAATCAGCCATAGAATTTTTATCTACAACAATGCAGCAAATAATAATCAGGCAAAAAGAACCCTTAACTTGGAAGATACTATAAAAGAAGGTACCGATGATTTAAAGCCTGTCAGCTGATATGTTTCTCCAAATCTTTGGATTGATGTTCCTTCCCTAGTGCACAAATCAGGAGGGGAAAAAAAGACCATTTTTAATTCCTCTGCTGAACATTACCCACTTCTTGATGAAGTGCCCATGAAAATTCTGGAGTTCAGCCATCTAGGTAGCCATGCAAAGTATCGGATGGAACTTTGATTTAAATAGCATTGCTCTCCTTCCTGTACATCAAGGTGACTTGTGCAAGGTTTGTCTCTATGAATAATGTAATTGGCTGTCATGTGTAAAAATACTCAGCTGAACAAATATATTAAAAGTCATCCCCAGAAGAAAGTTAGTGCCATGAGTGAAATGAAAATAATTCTGTTCAGCTAAGTAACCTCTTATACCTTGTGTTCCTAACATTTTACATTAGTGTTCCAAGCACTTTCTCTGATCATAATTGGTCATATCACCAAACTGCTCTGTCGAATTGGTTTTATTATGATTAGGGGCAGAGGCTTACATAATAATCTCTTTGGTGCATCTCCCAATGTACACACTTTATTTAGTAGTTACCTATAATTAATATTTTCAAATCTGAAAGCACAAAAGCTCCAGGAACCAAACATTACCTAAACAGAGCAAATTAAGACAGAAAGAAACTGTAGAGAGGTTAACAACAAAGGTTAATTTCTAGAAAATTAATTATCTGAGGGAAGCATCTATCATATTGTTGGATTTGCATGGAAAGATCTGAGCTTGTTCCCTTTGTCGGAAAATTACACTGAGCAATTTTTAATTTAGTTTGCACCCTTATAACCAACTCAAAAAAAATAGACACACCACTCAGTACAGCTATCAGAAATATGGCTTGACATTTATTTATTAAATATCACCCTATCAAATCAGTTAACTGACCAAAAAACAAACCAAAACCAAACCCACAATAGGAAAAATATCAATCAAGAGCAGGGAGAAAGAGACTTGAACAATAAACAATAAATAAAAAGACAAACAACTTTAATTAACATTCTCTCTCTCTCTCTCTCTCTCTCTCTCTCTCTCTCTCTCTCTCTCTCTCTCTCCCCTTGCCCCCACCAAACCCAATTGCGCCAACAATACTTGCTGATGTCATAGATCCATCTTTAGATCTCTTTTTGTGGACACTTTTAATCAAATGGGATCCATTCTATGACTGCCTTAGTCCACCTGCCATCAGTTCTTCTTACTTATGTGACCAGCCATTTCCATTTCAATTATTTTTCTCTCTTGATGATATCATATACTTTTGTTTGTTCTCTAATCCATGTGCAAGTCTTTCTATCTTGTCTTGTAATGCCGAACATGTAATTTTCCATGGCTCTTTGCACCACTTATAGCTTTTTATCAATTGTGAGGTTAGTGTCCATGTTTCACTGGCATATCTTAGAGCAGGTAGCACACATTGATTGAAAACTTTTCTCTTTAGGCAAAGGGGGAGATTGTTCTTGAAAATTATGCTTAGTTTGCTGAATGCCTGCCAACCACATTTAACATGCCATTTGGTTTCCTTTATTGTATCACCTCCATTGAGATCCATTGGCCAAGGTATACATAGTGGTCTACTATGTCTAGTTCTTCTCCAGATATTTTTTTTCTTTCTTTGGTGAATTTATTAAACATAACCTGGCTCTTTTACAGGTTTATTTTTAAGCCAAATGGTTCTCCTGCTTTGTGCAGCTCTTTGTATGTGTCTTTGTATCTCTTCTGGGTCTTGTGAGAAGAGAACAATATCATCTGCAAATCTTAAATGATTTAAATAGGCGCCATTGATTTTTATTCCATCTTTTTCTCAGTCTAGTTTGTGAAATACTTCTTCAAGGCAGGCTGAGAAAAGGATAGGTGATATTGTATCTCCTTGTCCTACACCCCATTCTATGTTGATTTCCACTTTAAGATCATTAAGGCAAATTGTCACCACTGTTTTTTCATATATTGATTGTAGTAAGTTTATGTTATGGTTGAAATACCAAAAGCTGGTAGTTACAGTTTACACAAGATACTAGCAAAATTATACTGGAGATGCCGCAGAGAAGAAAAAATACCCGATGCATGGAAATGATTCTTATGCACAAGAAAGGGGGCCCAGATGATTACATGTAAAAGAGCTATTGTCCAAAAAGCCTTCTTTCACTCATCTGCAAGGTTTTCACCAAGTTAATAGCAAAAAGAATATTGAGAATATTAAATGATGCACAGCCAAAGGTGCAGGCAGGATTCAGAAGTAGCTACAGCACAATGGATCACATCCAGGTTGTTCAGCAAGTCATTGAAAGGCACAAATACACCATATCTCTGTGCATGGCTTTCATTGACTATGAAAAGATGCTTGACTCAATATTCCAGCAAACAATAATTTAGGCATTGCTCAACCAAGGCATAGAGACTGCTTACATAAACTTACATATATAGATGATATTCTATGTTCTAAGCTTTCCAGAGCTAACTTTGGGCGATTAGAATGGGCAGTTCCAAACAGAATGGCCTGTGTCTATTCCAATTGCAGAATAGAGACAGAAAGTTCATCACTAGATACTCTCACCTTTATTCTGCATTGTGAAAGAAACAATTGTGTGGACAGAGATGATGTATCCAACAGACTTGATCCAGGTCTACAAACTGTTTTGTTACAACTCTAAGAAATAGTAACATCAAGAAAATTTATTAAAGTGGTAAAACAAAGACTTTGCAGAAAGCCACATCTCTATCTCTGCCTGCCTGCCTGCCTGTCTTTTTCATCTCTACTGTATGCAACATGAAATATAATGGAAATCAAATTTCAAAAACACATTATCGTTTATGAAGGAACAGAAAATTGAAATACTTTATATTTCAGAGAATCATTTTCCTCCCTTTGTAATTGTCTCTTATTTTTGTCATCAGTCAGATTAGAAAGACTAATATGGAAGCTCACTCAGAGGCAATCATAATAAATAATACTTTATATGTCATCATTGGAAGAGCCGAGGTGGCACAGTGGTTAGAGTGCAGTACTGCAGGCTACTTCAGCTGACTGCTAGCTGCAGTTCGGCAGTTCAAGTCTCACCGGCTCAAGGTTGACTCAGCCTTCCATCCTTCCGAGGTGGGTAAAATGAGGACCCAGATTGTTGGGGGCAATATGCTAACTCTGTGAACCGCTTAGAGAGGGCTGTAAAGCACTGTAAAGCGGCATATAAGTCTAAGTGCTATTGCTATTGCTATTGTATCACTTTTATAAAAAGCCTGTTGTTCACTTACAGAGGAACATGTGAACAGCCCACAGTCAAACACAGATTTTGCTGCCCGCTTGGCCATCCTTAATACCCAGATGCCCTAGGGCATCAGTGAGCGGATCCTTGCCCTAGTATTGCATGGTCAGCAGTGAATGCATCTTGGGCCTCACAGGTATTTTTAGACCATGAAAGTAGGGGTTATGTAAAGTCTACTGTTCATTTGGAAATGTGCCCAGGAAAAAGAGAGGAGAAAGTAAAGGACAATTGAAAGAAAACTGAGAAGGTTAGAGAAGCAAACTACCGTATCCATTTTAGACCTGTTTCTGCATTCCCAAGGATTAGAACATAGAATAACAGAGTTGGAAGGGAACTTGGAGGTCATCTATTCCAACACCTTATTCGAGCAGAAGAGTCTATACCTTTCTTTTTTAAATCCTCCACTGTTGGGGAACCCACAACTTCTGAAAGCAAGCCATTCCACTGGTTGATTGTTCTCACCATTAGAAAATTTCTCCTTAGTTCTAGGTTGCTTCTTTCCTTGATTAGTTTCCATCCATTGGTTTTTGGCTTGCCTTTTGGTGCTTTGGAAAATAGTTTGTCCCCCTTATCTTTGTGGCATCCCTTCCAATACTGGAACACTGCTATCATGTTTCCGCTAGTCCTTCCTTTCACTAGACTAGACATAGATTTCTCCACTGTCCATTGCATTTGGAAATAATTCCCAGCATGCAGGAAAGCCACCCTGCATTTCTTTCACTTTGTTTTTACCAATTTATAATTGCTTGCAAAAGTTCATTACTGCTAGCTTACTGAAATCTTGGAAATATGGGACATGGTCTAAAGTTTCTAAAGTTTCTCAACTTTAGCAACTTTAAGATGTGTGGATTTCAAATCCATGCTGGCCGAGGAATTCAGGGAGTTGAAGTCCACCCATCTTAGAGTTGCTAAGGTTGAAAAACACTGGTTTAGAATAAGATTCTTTAACTGGGCAATCAAGAACAGCAGAAAACCATATTCTTCCTAATGCAGAGGTAGCAAATAGAATATATATATATATTGTGTGTGTGTGTGTGTGTGTGTGTGTGTGTGTGTGTGTGTGTGTGTGTGTGTGTGTTTGTGTGTGTGTGTGTGTGTGTGGGTGTGTGTGTGTGTTTGTTTATTTATTGAGTGGCAACGCAGCAAGTGGTTTTAGCTGCTGGCAGAATGCCAGTATTAGCTTGCTGTTACTGAGACATAAAGAGGAAACCTTCTCCAGCAGTAGATCATGGGTATAATCTTATGGGCTTTTGTTTGGGGTGTTCTACAGGATGCCATGATACAATGGGAAGTGATGTAAAGATCATATAGGTAACTAGTTGCATGGATACACTGGTGTGTGTGTGTGCAAGACAGAGACTTAAATGTATGTCTCATTTCCTAATCTAATTCAGTTGTTCTCATGTGTGTGCAGATTTGAGCAGAAGCCTGGGTCTTTTCTCACTAAATAACTAAATATTATCTGCATGACATCATTTTACCTGTTTGTTATTCTGCCATTGTATTAGAGTATACTATCCATACATTTAATAGAGTGGAATAGCACCATATTTTAGTTAAAAGCAGTATTCTCTTCCAAAGAATTCTCCAAAAGCTTTAAAAACAAATTAAAAAGCAGTAACGTCACAAAATAACAGGGCCTTAAAATTGGGTAGAGACTTAGTTGCCATTTTTCACTGATTATAATGCAGAGTTTGAATCAGAACCTGTCAAAATAATCATAGCTTACAGTTAATATGGGGAAATTCAGCTTATAAATTGATTGTGAATGAAAAGTTAAATACAATCTATTTCTACTTTATTAGGAATATGTAATTATGATTCATTGTATTTAAATCATAGAAGCATGTCATAAACACTTCACTTTTTTTCTTCTTAGCAAACTTGCTTTTCCAAATTTAGACTGTTTAAGAAAATGTATAATCTACACTTAGGCATTATTAGTTAATAATACCTCTGCAGTAGTTTTAAAATTAGGCCTGTAGGGACAATACAAAATTGAGTTTAATAACACAAGTACCAGCCCTGCTGATTCTGTTATTAATTTCATACTTAATTCAAGAATAAGCCCCAATTTTAAATCACATCTGAAACTGTCATATGACCTACAAGGTATAGGTCTGGAGGACAATAAAAGGAGACCTCCTTGCTGTTAAATGCATGCCAGACAGATAATGCTGGCCACAAATCTAGTAAAAATTGACTTGAAATATAAATGAATGACTTAATACTTGGGACTAGCAGTTCTGCTAGTGGAAAGATGTTAAGTGATACGTGTAACCTTGATACCACATGAAGTGGGATTAGCTTAAGCTTCTCTATCTGTGACTCTGAGAAGAACAATATCATTAAATAGCACTGTTTACAGTTGAGCATGAAATAAGCTGCCTGAATGTTAACTAAATCAATCTCTCTTTTTAAAAAGGGAAATAGCAACAAAGCCTTAAATCTAGTGTTACTGCAAAATGCTTACTTTAAACTCTTTCATTTCTCTGTAAATTAAGATATTTTTTAGAAGTGTACTTTCATCCTTTAAGTAATAAAATGCAAAAAAGAAGATTTCTAGACCACTGGTATATTTATATGTAAATTAGAATTTAAATTATGAGTTCTCCAAGTTGACATTAACTGATCACTGAGCCGTAAGACAAGTGGGACTTTTCTAGACTTGACCACAGAAATAATAGATTTTAAAACTTTTTAAACATTATGAAGCCTGGAATTAGGACAGGGTAGTCAGATTTTGCCTCTTAAGATGCTGGATTCAAGGTTCAATCATCAAAAATTATAATGGTTTTTGGCTGAGAAAATAGAATTGTACTTCATTCTTATTTGGAACAGAGGTGGGTTGCTGTCGGTTCTGACCGGTTCTTTAGAACCGGTAGTGGAAATTTACCGCTGCTTGCCGAAGCGGCAGCGAAGACTGCTGGTCCACGCTCCTGAACCGGTCCTCTGGTCACCACGGCTTGAAAAATAACCCTCTGCGCATGCGCGGAGGGTTATTTCCAGGTGTTTTGCACGATGCGATGGGGGCACGCACGTGAGTGAAGCAAGTGCGCATGCACAAAACACGCACTTCCATCGCGATCAGAACCGGTAGGGAAGGTAAGTAGAATCCACCCTTAATTTGGAAGGATAGAAGTCCTCATCCACCAACCTTCACCAAATGGTTATTATTTTCCTCAGACTTTGTGTGATGAGTATCTATAAAGTTCAAATACTTTTATATCAAATTTGCCCAGTCTTTCCTTTAAATAAGCCATGGAGACTAATCGCTTCAGAAGAAGCCATGAGATACGTTAGATGTGAATTATGATGAATGAACCCAGAGGGAAACAGGGTATTGTACTAACAATGTTGCTCCCACTGCCCATTGTGTTTTCATCAGAAGTCTGGAACAACACACATGGAATGGGGAAGATTTGTTCAGATTTCATTTGATGTGAACTTGTCAATTCACACTTCTTGAACTTGTTCATAAATGGAATAAAGTTATGAATTGTGATCCATACCACTTAGAATTTTTACAAAGAAGAAACAGAGAAGAAAGAAAGAAAGAAAGAAAGAAAGAAAGAAAGAAAGAAAGAAAGAAAGAAAGAAAGAAAGAAAGAAAGAAAGAAAGAAAGAAAGAAAGTATATTAGAAAAAAATGTGTGCACAAATATGTATTATGGAAAAATGAGGATATATCCCACCAAATGTGCATACTGTATTAGGAAAAAATGTATTCAAGTTGATTGGAACTGAAAAACAATCAAAGAAGCCTGGTTAACTGATGTAAAATAAACTGATATAACATTCAATTTCTGAATGTAAAAGTAAGCAGTATAATCCAAACAAAAATAAAAAGTAGGCAAAACAATACAGAGATGTTCAATCTATGTAATGAAGATATCAAGGATGGAAGCTGGGCTGAAAACACAGTTATACTTCAATCTATTTGTTATATCAGAAAGTAGGGATATATAGAAGGACACATCTAGTTTAAGAGAAGTATTGAACTTGCACACATACCTTTGTGCAAAGTGGTGGTACTTTTAAAAATTAGGTGCAGGTATGTTGTTCCTGATTCTGGGATCGGGGGGGGGGGGAAGCTAGTGCCAGATGATCTTGTAGATGATTCTTGCAATTCTCTGTGTAGATTCAGAACAAAATATAAAATACATGGATATTTTTTTATTTTTGTTTTTTAATGTGAATGCTATTTTTTCTTTTACCAGTATATGGATTTCCATAACAATGCACTTCATTATTTGCTTTATGATGTTCTACATGTTATTATTTTTTAACCAGTAGAGTTATTTCTTTGCTTGTCATATTAGCCCAAAGTTTATTAATCTGTATAACTGATATATTGTTGTTCTTTTTCTTAGCATTTGTCCAGCATGGTGGCAGAACCTCTTCTTTTGCACCACACTAGTTCTAGTTGCTTTTTCTTACAACAAAGTTGCATAATGCATAATGCAATGAGAATTTATTGTTTGGCCATGGTACCAAGATGGTTCCATGCCTAAGGGAGAATGGGGATAGAGTCTAGGGATATATCTGAGTGTAGTATAGTACACAAAATTGTCTGCTACAATATCTTGCCTGTCAACGACTTCTTCAGCTTCAACCTCAATAATACATGGGCAAACAATAGATACAACTCAAGGTAAACCACTCCAAACTCGATTGCAGAAAATACAACTTCAGCAACAGAGTGGTCAATGCCTGGAATTCTCTACCTGACTCCATTGTTACATCCTCTAACCCTCACAGCTTCAACCTTAATTGTCTACCGTGGACCTCACTCCATTCCTAAGAGGTCCGTAAAGGGGGTGTGCATAAGCGCACCATTGTACCTACCATCCCTGTCCTATTGTCCCCATTATTCGTATCCATTTCCTGTGTTCATATTCATGTTTATACTTATACTTGTTATCTAGTACATGTTTGACAAATTAAACAAACAAACAAACAAACAAGCATCATGCTGGCTGACATATACTTGATATAGAAAGATATTGTTCCATGTAAGATAAATTGTAAGGATGTTGCCATGAGCATGTGGTTCAATTCTAAATTTTTGTACTCATTCTTACTGTTAATCATTGAACATTGCATTGATTGTGTCCCGGATTCAGCTTACTTGATAAAAAGGTACATGATTAACTACAATATGATTTTAAAAACTCAGTGCAGATACTTTGTTTCTTGCAATTGGTTTTATTGTCTTTTTCCCTGATGATAGGTTATAAACAACCTATAATTCTCTGTAATGGTTTATGATATAAGATACAAGATAATTCATGTAAGAACTACTAAAGATAGGCTATAAACTATACTGTCCAGATTTTAATTCGACTTGACATTAAATCTCCTAGCGATGAGAAGCAGGAAATTACATAAGATCTTCTGATGTAGGAGAAAGACAAATAACTCCCCATGTTAAGTCTTGATTTAAAGAAAACTTAGCAACTGCTGCCAATCTCATAGGCAAACCTCATATCTAATTATGAGGAGTATATTTTGAATATAGCAAAAATAAGCTCTAAATAGAATACTTTATACAATGTATAATGTATAATGTCCAGCTCATATTTAGAATAGGAAGGAAGGTGTCGAGGCACAACAAGGTGTGCCTAGTCAATCTCTCAGGGAAGCAGAACTTCATCCATCCATCTCATGGAACCAGAACCATGATGATAAAGGCTAATTCTAAAAAAAAAAATCATAATTATTGCAAAACACAGCACAACATGTGAGTCTGCAGAGCTAGACTCCTTGCAAGCAATGGGTGTTAGCTAATGCTTACTCATATCCCTGTTCATCTTGGACATTTAAAGCAGTGGTCACCAACCGGTGGTCCGCGAGAAAATTTTGGTGGTTCACAAAGAAATCTTTGCATTTCTCTCAAGGAGCCCGGCCGAAGTTCCCGTGCCACTCGCGCTTCAGTGCTTTGACTCCCAGGGACAGTATGGAGTCCTTCAGGCAGTTAGCTTGGCCGTCTGTTAGCGGAGAGAAGCGCCCAGGGTCAACACTAGCTTTGCTGTCCATTGCAGCTAGAAATCTCAAATGTGGCTGAGAATGAACGTTTCTCTTGTAGCCAGCCTGGACGCTAGATTGGCCCCCTGCAAACTCTCATCTCTCAAGGAGCGCTCACTGAAGCGGCGTGGGAAACTTTGGCCGAGCTCCTCGAGAGACGAGAGTTTGCAGGGGGCCGATCTAGCATCCGCAATGGACAGCAAAGCTAGGGTTGACTCCGGCTGCTTCTCTCTGCTGTAGTGCTTCCTGGACGCAGTTTACCACTCCGAGCCCCAAGTGGCAGGAGACGAGGGCTGCCTTGGTGCCACCAGCTGGCACAAATATACCGCAGCAAAGGCAGAATGCTGATGCTGTGCAAATGCAAGTAGCGCTTCGCTCCCGCACCTTCCAACCATCGCTACCACCGCTTCGGCCCGCTTGGGCCACCACCACCACCCCGCTGCAACAGCATCATTGCCTCATTCTGGCCAGCGAGGGCTGTTGGTCGGAATCCTGACATCTGGGACACTGCAGCCATCATAAGTTGAGTCAGTTGTCAGGCATCTGAATTTTGATCATGTGACCATGGGATGCTGCAATGGTTATAAGTGTGAAAAATGGTCATGTCACTTTTATTTCAGAGCGGTTGTAACTTCAAATAAGTCACTAAATGAACTGTTGTAAGTCAAGGACTAACTGTATTAAAAAAGGAAATGTTAAAGTTAAACAAAATAACAACAGCATCATTGCCTCATTCTGGCCAGCGAGGGCTGCGCTCCTTTTTGCACATTGCACCACCTGCAAAGTTGCACATTGCACGTGCCACTCCTTATGGTGGAGATTTCCAGCCCCACCACAGGCCAGTCCCATATTCCAGAGCTGTAGTAGTCACATGACTGGCCCTTTGGTCACCCCGGAGCAGCTCCACCACCCGGGTGCTAGGTGGAGGAACTGCTCCGGGATGACCAAAGGGCCAGTCCTGTGACTACTACAGCTCTGGAATATGGGACTGACTTTCCCACCATCAGCAAGCCACCGTCAGTCTGCCCTTCTTCGTTTTCCTTCACTCAGATTGACCAAGCTTCTTGAGAGAAGGAACACAAAAGAGGTTTCCAGGCTGTGTGCCTGGACCAGGTACTTTCTCTCAGGCCTCCCACCTGGAGGCCTCGCAGAAGCAGACAGGTAGGCCCAAAAGGCGGCTGAGCCTCCCCCCCCAGTGGTCCGTGGGATTTAAAATTATGAATTTGGTGGTCCCTGAGGTCCAAAAGGTTGGAGACCCCTGATTTAAAGCACATATAGTCATACTCAGCAAATCCTTATAAATGAAGTGTGCAATCTTCCGTTTTATTCTATGTTACAGGTAGTCCTCAACTTACGACCACAATTGAACCCACAATTTCCATTGCTAAGTGAGACATTGTTATGTGAATTTTATGACCTTTCTGGCCACAGTTGTTAAATGAATCACTACAGTTGTTATGTCAGTAAAATGGTTGTTAAGTGAATCTGGCTTTCCCATTGACGTTGCTTGTCAAAAGGTGATGAGTCTGGTGTCAACTCACAAAGCATCCCTGGCCTGCTCTTGAGTTGCCATAGGCAAGGGGGATGGGTTGGTCGGAATCCTGACATCTGGGACACTGCAGCCATCATAAGTTGAGTCAGTTGTCAGGCATCTGAATTTTGATCATGTGACCATGGGATGCTGCAATGGTTATAAGTGTGAAAAATGGTCATGTCACTTTTTTCAGTACTGTTGTAACTTTGAACAGTCACTGAACAAACTGCTGTAAGTTGAGGGCTACCTGTATTTTGACTCTTGATTATTTCTAGACCAGCATTCTGCCTATTTCCTGACATGGTACAACTTCTGCTGACTATGGCTCTCAAACTAGGTTTGATCATCCCTTGTGGTAGACTGATTAACCTTCTCTTAACTTAGTGTCAGGCCGAAGCCATATTTTATTAGAGACTTTGGCCTGCCACACTTTATGCTTTAGAATGTATGCTTGCTATGGGAATTTGGGAGGGGCCGTTGCATGAGGGATGTCTGCACGTAGCCATAACAAATTCCTTTTAGATTGTCAAGGTCATCCTTTGTCCTGCACCTGCACGGAAGGAGATGGGAGTTGCTGCCAAGTGCCAGATGAAGATTGGTTCATGTGATGGACTTGGGGGTGTGGGGACAAGGGCTTGAACTTTCAACTGGGTGGAGAAACCCCTGGGGCTTCAGATTCGGGTTTCTCACAGACGTACCAACATGGCTCTATCAATAAATTGGAAATTAGAGGAATGCTTTGTCTCGGACTGTGATTTGATTTTAGATGCTATTTGGAACCCTGACACCTAGACTGTTTGACTACTACTTGCTTTCTACAGAAAATACAGCAGCACAATACTTCCTAAAAGTGTAATAAAAAAACTGTCAGATGTTAGACACTATATCCCCCTCCCCCGTGTAATTAATTTGAAAATTCTCTCTGTCAAGATGCAGTGGGATACTTCTGTGGATCTTTAGACCAAATCAGTGTCCTAATAAAGAGGATATACTGATGAAAAATCAGTGAGAAGTAAAATTGAAAAAATAGTTAATTCTGCTGTGCACATACAAAGTTTTACTTATGATAATGTTTTAACTCTGAGGTAAAATTTGAAACCCAGAGCCAAAGGATATATTATAGAAAAAATACAACTGGCAAATCATTTATAGTTTTTTTAAAGTCATCTGCATTTTTTTTTAATGTGGGACATTATGAACAGTGACAATCCATTATGTTGATGACAATGGATCTACACAGCAGCTGAAGTCCTGTGCTCTTAACTGTGCTTCTAAGTATATTGGCAATATTATAAATCTTCCTAATAATAATCTTCTCCAAAACTTTCTGCTCTATATTTATTGAAGCAGTATTAAACTAAATACCACAAGATTTACAGCTTGCATGGTTCGCCAATTTCAATAAACCAGTTGCTGTTAATAACTAACATTTTAAAAATTATAGCTGAAACAAAAGATCAGTGGTAGCTACTGCAGATTATAAAGTGACAAAGTAAATCTATATAGAAGGAAATAAAATCCAAGGCATTCCATTACAGATAAGAAGAACTAATGACCATCAAACTAAGATACCTAAAAAGATCAGCTGAGTGTGATATGAAAAATGTATTCAAGTTAGTGAAGCAAGAAGAGTTCTAAGAAGTAATCAATAGGGTTACTTACACTCCATAGAAGAGCAATGGCAAAAATATCAATTCCAATGAAGATAACTGCAATAAAAGAAGAATAATGTCAATGCAGTCAGGAATTATAAATTCATTTGGTTACACGTGACCCTGTCTGCAGGTGGATTGTTGAAGAATAGTAATACATTTAGATGATGTTAGCCATGATAAGCAGTCATCATTAAGTAGAGAAAGAAAAGGAGATTTTGTATACTTCTCATTGTTGTAGTGAAGGTTTTCTATTAAAAGAATGATTCATGCAATTTGGTCAGTATATTAAAACTGCAACTATCTCCAGACTGAAGCTTCATTTTTGTCCATATTGGCTCTTTACATGACCTAGTTGTCAGTGTAGATATATTCATGAACTGGAATAGGCATAGCAACAGGTCAGCCAATGAGGGCTGTTTGGTGACTGAAACAGTTTGGAGCCTGGGCGTGGCTTAGTTTAACTATTTCTGTATATAGGAGAGTTCCTTTGTCTCTGCTCTCCCTCAGCCTGTTTTTGTACCTACTTACAATCTCTTTTCTCTACCATGTTGGAAAAACCAGCATGGGTATTGTATATTTGCCTTATGTGTTATTATGCAGTATGTCACAGACATAAGTACACCCCCTCACATTTTTTAAATATTTAAGTATATCTTCTCATGTGACAACACTGAAGAAATGACACTTGGCTACAATGTAAAGTAGTGAGTATACAGCTTGTATAACAGTGTAAATGTGCTGTCCTCTCAAAATAACGCAACACACAGTCATTAATGTTTAAACTGCTGGCAACAAAAGTGAGTACACCCCTAAGTGATAATGTCCAAATGGGGCCCAAGTAGCAGTTTTCCCTTCCTGGTGTCATGTGACTCGTTAGTGGTACAAGGTATCAGATGTGAAGGTGTGTTAAATTTGGTGTTATCGCTCTCTCTCTCTCTCATAGTGGTCACAGGAAGTTCAACATGGCACCTCATGGCAATGAACTCTCTGAGGATCTGAAAAAACGAATTGTTGCTCTACATAAAGATGGCCTAGGCTATAAGAAGATTGCCAAGACCCTGAAACTGAGCTGCAGCACGGTGGCCAAGACCATACAGCGGTTTAACAGGACAGGTTCCACTCAGAACAGGCCTTGCCATGGTCGACCAAAGAAGTTGAGTGCCCGTGCTCAGCGTCATATCCAGAGGTTGGCTTTGGGAAATAGACGTATGAGTGCTGCCAGCATTGCTGCAGAGGTTGAAGGAGTGGGGGGTCAGCCTGTCAGTGCTCAGACCATACGCCGCACGCTGCATCAAATTGTTCTGCAGTGCTGTCATCCCAGAAGGAAGCCTCTTCTAAAGATGATGCACAAGAAAGCCTGCAAACGGTTTGCTGCAGATAAGCAGACTAAGGACATGGATTTCTAGAACCATGTCCTGTAGTCCGATGAGACCAAGATAAACTTATTTGGTTCAGATGGTGTCAAGTGTGTGTGGCGGCAACCAGGTGAGGAGTACAAAGACAAGTGTGTCTTGCCTACAGTCAAGCATGGTGGTGGGAATGTCATGGTCTGGGGCTGCATGAGTGCTGCCGGCACTGGGGAGCTACAGTTCATTGAGGGAACCATGAATGCCAACATGTACTGTGTCATACTGAAGCAGAGCATGATTCCCTCTCATCGGAGACTGGGCCGCAGGGCAGTATTCCAACATGATAACTACCCCAAACACACCTCTAAAACAACCACTGCCTTGCTAAAGAAGCTGAGAGTATAGGTGATGGACTGGCCAAGCATGTCTCCAGACCTAAACCCTATTGAGCATCTGTGGGGCATCCTGAAATGGAAGGTGGAGGTGCGCAAGGTCTCTAACATCCACCAGCTCCGTGATGTCATCAAGGAGGAGTGGAAGAGGACTCCAGTGGCAACCTGTGAAGCTCTGGTGAACTCTATGCCCAAGAGGGTTAAGGCAGTGCTGGAAAATAATGGTGGCCACACAAAATATTGACACTTTGGGCCCCATTTGGACATTATCACTTAGGGGTGTACTCACTTTTGTTGCCAGCAGTTTAGACCTTAATGGCTGTGTGTTGCGTTGTTTTGAGGGGACAGCACATTTACCGTTATACAAGCTGTATCCTCACTACTTTACATTGTG
>QLTV01003974.1:168762-211141 GCA_003457575.1 Thermophis baileyi
GAGAGTGAGAGCGATAACACCAAATTTAACACACCTGCTCCCCCTTCACACCTGACACCTTGTACCACTAACGAGTCATATGACACCAGAGAGGGAAAATGGCTACTTGGTTCCCATTTGGACATTATCACTTAGGGGTGTACTCACTTTTGTTGCCAGCAGTTTAGCAGTTTAGACATTAATGTTGTGTTGTTTTGAGGGGACAGCACATTTACACTGTTATATAAGCTGTATACTCACTACTTTACATTGTAGCCAAGTGTCATTTCTTCAGTGTTGTCACATGAAAAGATATACTTAAATATTTACAAAATGTGAGGGGGTGTACTCACTTCTGTGACATACTGTATATATAAAGAAGTTTTGAATCCTGCTGAATTGTCTGATTGTGTGTGCTGCAACAAACTCTGATACTAGCCAGGTGAGATTCCTCCAATACAAAAGACAACTGATTGTTATGATTCCAGTACAATGATAAAGTCTGTATTCAGACTGAAAAACCAGGATAAGAGAAGTATGGTAATCTACTGTGAACTGGAAGAGATCCATTGCTCACTGATAAATCTCATGTATTCCATGTGAAAAGGTTCAACTCCTGTCATTCCAGGTCAGGATAGGAAAAAGAAATCCACTTTAAATCTTTAAACCACCATTATCATCATGAGAAACCAGCCTTTCGTAATCTAATAGCTTCCACTATTTTTGATTTCAAACCCTCTCCTCCCAGCAATTATGACAATGACCATCTGTTTGGGGATAATCACAGCCATAACATCACATCTGGAAAGCACAGATATAAAAAGCTTCCATAAGCTAAATATTGAGGTAATGAACCAGTGATTTGACTCATTGTAAAGGAGAGAATGAGCATTAGTAGTATTGGAAGAAAAAGAAGAAACCACAGTGTTAATGACAGCATTCAGCATTTCCATGAATGTGAAAAAGAGAATGCAGATTTGAGGTTAAGAAATATTAGAAGAGAATGTAAATAAAAAGAAGTGATGTGAAAGATATCGAGAAGCATGCTGATGAAAAAAAAGAACGAAATAAAACTGGAGGTCTTAAGAACGCAGCAGAAAGATAACACAGAGAAGGGGCGTTGGTCTTACCTGATACGCCCTTTCTCGTGGGTTGGAGCTAGCATTCAGAGTGGGTTGTCTCGTCCAATCAGGATGAGGACTGAGTCTGTCAATCAAATTATATCCCTGTCCACCATCTTGCCTCCCAGTTAGATGAAGCCGAAGGACAGACTCGACGTGGAAAAACACCGATCGGAACCAAGGAATACAACACAAGTCCGAACAGAAAAACCCCTCTGAGTGCTGCCGAAGCTGTAAGGAAACAAAAGGGAAAAGAAATACAGCAGAGCTAACACAGGGTGGGGCTGGTTGCTATCTCCACCCCACGAGAAAGGGCGTATCAGGTAAGACCAACGCCCCTTCTCCATGGAGGTTGGAGCTAGCATTCAGAGTGGGACATACCAAAGCCCACAACATCCTCCAGGGCGGGCCAAACCAAGGAAAAAGAGGAGCAATACTCCCCCTGACCATACCTGCTGACGACCGTCAAGAAGAATTCACTAGAGCCTGCAGCAGCACTCGGCGACCAAAGGCGGCATCCTCCGAAGTGAAGGAATCAATCCTATAATGCCAAATAAACGGCGTCAGCGATGACCAGGTAGCCACACGGCACACCTCTTCCAATGAAGCCCATGTCGTCCAGGCTGCCAATGTAGCTGCGCTCCGCGTCGAGTGCGCCGTAATGGACCCCAGACGAGACCGACCAGACAGGTCATACGCTTGAGCGATCACCGCCCAAATCCACCTGCCGATGGTCGTAGACGATATCCGCAACCCCCGCGAACGGGGAAGGAAACCAATCAACAGTGCTTCGGACTTCCGTAACGACAAAGTCCTATCTATATAAATCCGGAGGGCCCTCCGAACATCCAAGGTGTGCCCCAGCCTATCCCGGGGAGTCTGTGGATCTGCACAGAAATCAGGAAGGATCAACTCCTGCGAACGGTGAAAAGCCGAGTTGACCTTTGGCATAAAGGACGGGTCAAGCCTTAGCACGACCCTGTCTGTGTGGAAAATGCACAGGTCTCGGCGTACGGACAGAGCCGAGAGCTCCGAAATGCGCCGGGCAGACGTTATGGCCAGCAAAAAGGCCACCTTGAGAGAAAGCCAACGGAGCTCCGACGACTCTAAAGGTTCATAAGGAGGTCCCGTAAGCGACCGAAGTACCAGGGGCAGATCCCAGGTCGGAAACCTGTGAACCACCGGCGGACTGAGCAGGGAAGCCTCCCTCAGGAATCGGCGGATCGTAGGAAACTGAGCCAAAGGCGTAGAATTGTCACAAGACAGCACGGAAGATAGTGCTGCCACCTGTCGCCGAAGAGTATTTGGTGAAAGCCCCATAGAGAGCCCCTTCTGCAGAAAACGAAGAATCTTGGGAATTGGTACCCGTAAGGGGGAAAGACCCTCGGAAAAACACCAGTCGCAGAACGCCCTCCACGTTGCTGAGTAGATGCGGTTCATGGACGGGCGACGGGAAGCCTGTATGGTGTCAACCACCTCCGCTTCATAATCTAAGTTGCGGAGGGAATCCCGCTCAACCGCCAGGCGGTCAACTGCAACCAGCGAAAAAAGGAAAAGAAATACAGCAGAGCCAACACAGGGTGGGGCTGAATGCTAGCTCCAACCCACGAGAAAGGGCGTATCAGGTAAGACCAACGCCCCTTCTCCATGGAGGTTGGAGCTAGCATTCAGAGTGGGACATACCAAAGCCCACAACATCCTCCCGGGCAGGCCAAACCAAGGAAAAAGAGGAGCAAGACTCCCCCGGACCATACCTGCTGACGACCGTCAAGAAGAATCCACTAGAGCCTGCTGCAGCACTCGGCGACCAAAGGCAGCATCCTCCGAAGCGAAGGAATCAATCCTATAATGCCGAATAAACAGCGTCGGCGATGACCAGGTAGCCGCACGGCATAACTCTTCCAATGAAGCCCGTGTCGTCCAGGCCGCCGATGTAGCCGTGCTCCGCGTCGAGTGCGCCATAATGGACTCTGGACGAGCCCGACCAGAAAGGTCATACGCTTGAGCGATCGCCTCCCGAATCCACCTGCCGATGGTCGTAGACAATACCCGTAACCCCAGAGAACGGGTAAGGAAACCAATCAACAGTGCTTCGGACCTCAAAAATGTCCGGATGAAGACGCCATTCCGTCGGGTTCACCTCCGAACGGCTTAGCCAGTCCGCCTGCCTGTTGGCCTCTCCCGAAATGTGTTCCGCCGTGAGGGATAGTAAGCGGCGCTCTGCCCACAGGCCGAGCCGCATTGCCTCTGCCATCAAAACCCGGGACCGAGTCCCTCCCTGCCGGTTTATATGGGCCTTGGCCGTGACATTGTCCGTAAGGACTAGGACATGAGACCCTGACGAAAATGTTTGAGAGCTAGAAAAACAGCCCGGAGTGCCAATAAGTTGATCGGGCAATCGGCTTCCTCCGAAGACCAGTGGCCCTGTGCTATCAGCCCCTCGACATCAGCCCCCCAACCGGAAAGGCTGGCATCCGTCGTGACAACGGTCCTGGCCGGCGGATGGAAAAGAGACCCCTTGGAAGTAGCTGGGGAGAGCCACCAGGCCAGGGAACGTCGGACCCGAGGAGTGACCAGCACCTTGATCAATGAAGACCCTCTGCCCGATTTCTGAAAAGGCAAAAGGAACCATTGAAGTTCCCTGGAGTGCAGGCATGCCCAAGGTATAATGTCAATACACGAGATCATCTTTCCCAGAAGCGTGGACAAGAGAGCCAAAGAAACCCTTGACTCTCATTGGATCTGAACGACAAGACCCTTAATGCTGTCCTGTCGCTCCTGAGAAAGACAGACACGGCTGGCATCTGTTGTGACAATGGTCCTGGTCGGCGGATGGAAAAGAGACCCCTTGGAAGTAGCTGGGGAGAGCCACCAGGCCAGGGAACGTCGGACCCGAGGAGTGACCAGCACCTTGATCAACGAAGACCCTCTGCCCGATTTCTGAAAAGGCAAAAGGAACCATTGAAGCTCCCTGGAGTGCAGGCGCGCCCAAGGTACAATGTCAATACACGAAATCATCTTTCCCAGAAGCGTGGACAAGAGGGCCAAAGAAACCCTCGACCCTTGTTGGATCTGAGTGACGATGTCCCTAATGCTGTCCTGTCGCTCCTGAGAAAGATAGACCCTGCACTCCAAGGAATCAATGGTCGTGCCTAAATGAGAAATGGAAGTGGACGGGGAAAGGCTACTTTTAGCCAAATTAACAGAAAACCCGTGGTGTCGTAAGGTGTCAATGGTTACCTGGAGATGTCGCACAGCCAAGTGCCGAGATGTGGCTTGCATCAAAATATCATCCAGGTAACATTGGACACGTACGGGCAGGGACCGGAGGTGGGCCTCCAAGGCCGCCAGCACCTTGGTGAACACCCTGGGAGCTGAGGACAGACCGAAGGGAAGGGCCCTGTACTGGAAGTGCCTACCTGCATAACAGAACCGAAGGTACTGTCTGAAGCGCCTATTAATGGGAATATGCATGTAGGCCTCCGTCAGGTCCAAGGATGCTAAAAAATCCCCCCTTCTAATACTCCCCAGAATGGACCTCAAAGAGTGCATCTTAAACCGGTGGTATGTTACATATCGGTTAAGACGCTTAAGATCCAGGATAGGGCGCCAACCCCCCGAGGACTTCGGGACCAGAAACAAGATTGAATAAAATCCAAAACCCCGATGAGACAGAGGGACAGGCTGAATAGCCCTGATATCCAGTAAGTGCTGGACAGCCTCATCCATCCGGGCCCGTTTAGCAGGAACCCTGGAAACGGGGCACGGGCGAAAGAACCCAGGGGGAATAGAGGAGAATTCCAGCTCCAGGCCAAAATGAACGGTCTGTCTGACCCAGGGATCCTGGGTCGTCTGATCCCAGATGTCCGCAAAGCGAGACAATCTACCTCCAATTGGCAGGGCGGTAGGCAAACTAACGGGACCTACGAAAGGGACGGGAGCTGCCGCCTCTGAATGAACATTTGCATGGCTTTCCCCTACCAGCCCTGTCCTGATAAAACTGCCTGGACCCGTACTGACCCTGGAGCCGGGGAAGGCTGGAACCCTGGTCAGCTGCACAAAAGGGCCGCCGAGCGTATGGAAACTGGCGAAAGGCACCTTTTCTAGAAAAGGAGGAGAGGACCTTTCTGCGATCCCTTGACTCAACAAGGATGGGATCCAAAGAGTCCCCAAAAAGCAGTTGGCCCCAGATAGGAGCCGAAGCCAGGCGCCATTTATGTCTTGCATCGGCAGACCACTGTCGCAACCAATGCAGCCTACGGGCAACAACCGATGCAGCCATCGCCTTGGCAGCAAAGTGGGAGGAGCGCAGAGTTGCATCAGCAGAGAACTGCGCCACCGCGATGACCTTGTTTAGGTCCTGCTGGGTCCTTAGATCCGAAGGATCCACCTGCTCCTGGAGCTGCCGTAGCCAAATTAGGGACGTGCGCGCAAAGAAAGAAGCCGAAGAAGAAGCTCTCACAGCCCAAGCCGCGGCCTGGTGAGCCTTCAACAGCGACTGCTCCATACGGCGCTCCTCCGGCCTGAGAAGCTCCTCCGTTTCCCCCGGCATAACATTAGGGGAATACAAGGCCGTCACCGGGGCATCCACCGAAGGTGGAGTCAACAGAGAGTCTAGCCCCGGATCAACGTTAAAATACCTCCGATCCAGCGACGATGGCATAGGACATGAAGCTGGTGCGGTCCACTGTCGCTGCACATTATCAAGGAACAATTGTGGAGCCGGGATGACATCAAGCTCCCGCAACTGCTCTCCAAATAGAGGATCCTGTAAGGAAGAAGAAGGGCCCTCCGATGGCCGTGACGCTGGGTTAGGCAAACCCGCAGCGTTACGGGCCTTATAAAGGAGGGACTTAAACAAAGCCGGAGGAAAGAGACCTGAGGACACTGGCTGTTCTGGTAGGAGACCTTCATCCTCAGACAAGGTCAACTCCCCATACTCTCCCTCTTCCACGAGAGCCAACTCCCCATACTCTCCCTCTTCCAAGAGAGGGTCCAGATCGCCGTCGCTGGAAACGGAAGAACCCCTGTCCGGACTGCGCGAACGGTGATCGGGTCCAGCTGAGCCCAACTGTTGGAAAGACCTGGAAGGACGGTCAGGATATACAGGATCCGGCCGAGCGAGGTGCTGTAGGCCCGCGAGCCCCTGCTGCACCGCAGCCGCTATAATAAACTGCAGATTGGCCGGATCAATTGCAGTTGCTGGAACTGCGGCCATTGGCACTGCAGAAGCGATGCCCCCCTGGATAGAAGCGGGAGCAGAGGACGGCGGCAAGGCAGACACAGCTAAGGCAGCCGCTGCCGTTGTAGAAGGAGGATTAATATCGGCTGCGCCTGGGGGAGTCGCAGCAGCGCCAGGCGCTGTGGAAAGGGCGACTGCGGGGGCCAAAGAGGGCTGCACGGCCGGAGCAAGGAACCCAGCCGAGCCCCAAATGTCCTCAGACAATAGTTGTAGTCCAGGGCGATCCAAGGCCAACTGATCCATTCGGCCGGCACCCCGCTGATGATGATCCCCCTGAGGAGCGCGTAATGTCCGACGCGACTCCACTCGCTCACTAGCCCTTGCAGGCTGAGAATGGGCCCCATGACCTCGGGAGGGAGGAGGGGAGGCACCCCTGTCCAAAACCTCCTTAGTGGACTTCCGCCTCCTCTTGCCAGGAGGCTTACTTGCCGCTGCGTAGCCGGGATCAGCCATGCCAGGCCAAAACTCAGAACAGGCAAAAAAAGGGAGAAAAGGGGCCAGACAAAATGGCTGCCACCACTTGGATGACACTCAAAATGGCCACCGCGCTGAACCGGCAGCCTCGAGGCTCCCCAAAATGGCCGCCGCCCACAAAAAAACGCAGTAAACGGCCCGCCGAAGCTGCAGCCAAGCGAATCAGTGCTGTAGGTCGACGATGGAGTAAGTGCCTACCACGGGCAAGCCCAACAAGGTCCAGGCACACTCTGCTGGCAAGTGACCGATCCAAGTGATGTGGAGGGGGGGGAAGCGAGCAAGCCCGACAACCAATCCCACACCCCTCACCCCTCACAGCCAAGCAGAGATGAAGCGGAGGGAGAAAAAATGCGTCCCCACCACCCGCCCTGCAGCCAAAAGGCTATCGGGCGCTTCGGAGCCGACCACAGAAGTGGAGCAGAACAATGAAAAACTCACAGGGAAGGCGATGAAAGGACGACCGCACAGCTCAATTCCCTGGCTCCACGCTTCTCTCCGTTAAGGAGAACGTCCAGCAGAAGCTCCGGTACAGAGGGCCGATGACAAGGCCCTCAGAGCCCAAGCGCAAGCGCTGTCAAGGGCTATCGCACTGACAGACGTCAGCGTGGCAAGGGCAGCCGCCCGAATGCCGAAGCCTCCCCCGAGAGCTGTATGCACAGGTAAGGGGAAGGCACACAAAACTATCATTGAGTCAGTAAAATTGATAAGAGAATAGCTAGCACTCAGAGATCAGAAAAACCACGTCACTCCTCACTGAGGACTGAGTCTAACTGGGAGGCAAGATGGCGGACAGGGATATAATTTGATTGACAGACTCAGTCCTCATCCTGATTGGACAAGACAACCCACTCTGAATGCTAGCTCCAACCTCCATGGAGAACAGCATATCCGAGCTCTTTTTTCTTTTATCCAAACAATAAAGCCCTTCATTTACATTGATTCCAATGGAATTTAGACTGCCATTGCCATTCAGAATTTGGATATTTGATGTAATTATCTTAAATGATGAGATAATGCTACAGCTTTAGGGGGTAAGTGAAAACCTAGGTGATTCAAAGGCAATACAAGTTGTTTTGCTATAATGCAAAATATTATCAGGGCTAAATCATTGGAAGCAGGATAAAGAAATGAGATTGGATGCAGCATTTAACAGCATTGAAAGTTAGTATAAAATAGTAGTTAGATGTTAGACTAGTGTGATTGAAATTCAGGATCAAGTCTATCCTCATCTGTGGAATCTCATAGGGGAACTATATGGTAGCCATTTGAACCCTTACAAAACTGTTTCATTCCTACAGCACTTTAAATCTAACCTGTATATTTTCATTTGTCCTCAGTGCCCATAGATGAAGGTATGTCCAGCATATCTTACAAATAGGATATTCACAAGCATTAAAAAGGTAAAGGTTCCCCCGCACATGCGTGCTAGTCATTTCCAGCTCTAGGGGCGGTGCTCATCTCTGTTTCTAAGCTGAAGAGCCAGCGCAATCTGAAGACGTCTCCGTGGTCATGTGGCCGGCATGACTCGACACCGAAGGCACACGGAGCGCTGTTACCTTCCCACCAAAGTGGTTCCTATTTTTCGATTTGTATTTTTTACGAGCTTTCGAACTGCTAGGTTGGCAGAAGCTGGGACAAGTAACGGGAGCTCACTCCGTTACGCGACATTAGGGATTCGAACTGCTGAACTGCTGACCTTCTGATCGACAAGCTCAGCATCTTAGCCACTGAGCCACCACGTCCCCTCACAAGCATTACCCAGCCCAAATTAGCCAGTGGCTGAGCAAAGAACACTACCTAATCAGCAGTCACTTTCTCTGTTTCGAATTATTGCATTCAATTTTCAGGTATTGAAAATTGTAGTATTCTTTAAAGTAATAAGTAGCCTTTCCTTCTTCTACCATAAGAAGCAGAAGAGTTTCTAGACTTTATCAGCTCACTAACACATATACAACATTTAGACATTCTTCACACTTATGTCCATGGATTTGCTGGATTGTTTGCAAGTGCATTCTTCTTAATAGATCGTTATAGAATCAGATGTAACAGAAGGTAGGATTTAAACTAGGACCAAATGAAGAGAGGCCTCAAATGCTTTGCTTTCATATGATTTCATATTAACAAGTGAACAGAACTTTTTTCATGGGAGTTTATAAGAACTATAGCAAAAGCTTCAAGCATACTGAAGTCAAGGAGATGGTTAGAAGTGAACACATCAGGTGACTGAAGATCTTAAACTCAAAACTCAGTGGAGAAAATACCATTAAGGCAATAAAATTTCTGGGCAATTCCAGTCATTAGATACACAGTTGGAATAGTGGATTGGAACTCAAGTAGAACTAAAGTCCTGGGTAAGAAAACCAGCAGAATAATGACAATGAATCATGCCTTTCATGTATGCAGTGATGTTGAACAACTCCACTTACCAAGGAAAATAGGTGAGTGTAGAATATTGCAAGTATACCAGATAGTTGAAGAAGAAAAAAGGACATTGGAAGAATATCTGAAGGACAATGAAGAAGATGTACTGAAGCTAGCACACTATGTTGGCTTACAAAATATCAAAGAGATCAGAAACCAGAACACTCTTAGTTCTAGTCATGCCTTAGGCATAAAAGCTGACTGGGTAATCTGGGCCAGCAACAACAGGGTTTTTGTAGGAAAATAGGAGGAAGGGTATTAGATATGTTTATTGCCTTGAGTTATTTATAAAAATAAAAAGATAGTATATAAATAAATAGTTAAAGAGAAAAGAGACATGGAAAGGTGAGGTATTACATATATATAAAATGTAAAGTGTGGTGTGTGTGTGTGTGTGTGTGTGTGTGTGTGTGTGTGTGTAAAAAAACAGGCAAAGCAGATAACAACAACAATGGCTCAGAGCAGGAAAATTGAAGAAAGAGACATAAGGGCTAATTCTGGCTGCACAAGAACAAGCCCTAAGAACAAAACTATATAAAGAGACAGCAACACACAGCAAATGTTGCCTCTGCAAAGAAGCTAAAGGGACAGTGGACACTTAATTAGCTGCAAGAAGATTGCACAAATTCATTACAAACAATAGTATGACAAAGTAGCAACAATGGTGCATTGGAAGAGCTGCAAGAACTACCATTTTTTGCAAGCAAGATCGGGGGTCCAAAAAGTAGATAAAATCTATAGAAAATGAAGAAGCTACAGTGTTCTGTGATTTTAGAATTCAAACAGACAAGAATCTGCAACATAACACCGCAGACTTCACAAGACTTTCTGTCAAACAGAAAGACAAAAATGTCTGGGTAGTGGACATGGCAGTACCTGGAGTATCTGGAGATAGCAGAATGGAAGAGAAAGAACAGGAGAAAAATCACAAAATACAAAGACTTGCAAATATAAATAGTTTGTTGTAAAAGAAAGAAAGCAAAGATAGGAGCAACAGTAATAGGTACCTTGAGTTCAATCCCAAAACATATGAAGCACCATGTAAATATCATTTTTTTTTTCTTTTTACAACCCTATAATCCCTTGATTAGGGGTAGAGTAAGGGTGACTGAATGAAGCTGAGCATTTATTGGCCAGATGCCCTTCCTGACAGCTACATGGAGTTTTTAGCAGATATTTTCTCTTTGTGCCCTGAGAGAGAAACATCTGTTGCTACCTAGGATTGAATTTTCAACTTTCCGAGCGGGGGAGGCAAGCATCTTTAGGCTACCATGCCATTCACCTCCTAAATACAATTAAGCATTGGCATATTGTGTGATAGGTAGGAATGGGTACAACAACAGAGACTGTCAGCTTGATAGGACTCACCATTTTAACCTAATCTACCTTCATGGTAGTTTGCGGAAAAGCTGGAGGAATAAGTACTATGTATGACATGCTACTTTGAATTTATGAAAGGGAGGCAAGATATAAACACAGATAATGCAATAATAATTCTACAATTACATATCATTACTTGTATTATTGCTATTCCATGTTAAAGCCTAAAAACTGAAAGTTAGTACAACCTCTTATCCCAGTGAAAACTGTTGAGGAAAGGACAGATTGACTGGGTGGAGAGTAGAAATGAGTGCTCTACCCTAAGATGTTAATGCTTCCTTTCCTATTGCTTTATTATTTAATTTATATTTCACCGACGTTCCTGTATAATATTTACTTCAACACTGCCCTTTACATATGTTAATGCAAGAGTTTTCCTCCCTCCCAGGTTCTGCTCTTTTATTGATTCTTGTGGAGAAGAGCAGTAGGACTATTAGCCTGTAATTTTTCCTTGAAAACCCTGCCTTAATTATCCAATATGGTTAGAACATTTCCATTTGCATTTTTACACAGATGAACAAATATAAAAGGTAAAGAATGAGAATCAATGGCTAAGGAGGAACTTCCCAATACTATTAGTTATTGACTAATGAAGAGGCTGACATTGTTTTACTTTTCTAGCAATCTTCAAACAGAAACTGGGTGATTATCCATTTGTTGTTGTTAGTTGCGAAGTCATGTCCGACCCATCGCGACCCTATGGACAATGTTCCTCCAGGCCTTCCTGTTCTCTACCATCCTCTGGAGTCCATTTAAGCTCACGCCTACTGCTTCAGTGACTCCATCCAGCCACCTCATTCTCTGTCGTCCCCTTCTTCTTTTGCCCTCAATCTTTCCCAGCATTAGGCTCTTCTCCAGTGAGTCCTTCCTTCTCATTAGGTGGCCAAAGTATTTGAGTTTCATCTTCAGGATCTGGCCTTCTAAAGAGCAGTCAGGGTTGATCTCCTCTAGGACTGACCGGTTTGATCGCCTTACAGTCCAAGGGACTCGCAGGAGTCTTCTCCAGCACCATAGTTCAAAGGCCTCAATTCTTTGGCGCTCAGTCTTTCTCATGGTCCAACTTTCACAGCCATACATTGCAACTGGGAAAACCATAGCCTTGACTATACACACTTTTGTTGGCAGGTTGATGTCTCTGCTTTTTAGTATATTATATATTATATTATATAGTTTAGTAGGTTATCCGTTAGAGATGTTCTAAAGCAGTGTTCTTTAAGCTTGGCAACTTTTAAAATGTAGGGAGGGACTTCAGTTCCCCAAATTCCCCAACCAGCATGTTCTAGAGGATCCTGTATTGAGTAGACAGTTGGATTAGACAACCTGTAAGGCCATTCCAATTTATCAAAGGGTCAGGGTTGACTATTTTGATCCCTGTGTAAATAAAAGCTAATTATAGGGGCAGCGGCAAATATTTAATAGGATAACATTCTGCATCACTTCATGAAGAAATAAATATGGGGGGGGGAGATATTTCATCTTCTTGCCTTGCTCAATATACAATACAATATTCATGTACCTTGATGAATGCTTGGGAATGCGTTTGGTTTGGTTTGGTTTGGTTTGGTTTGGTTTGGTTTGGTTTGGTTTGGTTTGGTTTGGTTTGGTTTGGTTTGGTTTGGTTTGGTTTGGTTTGGTTTGGTTTGGTTTGGTTTGGTTTCACCAATTTTATGGGTGACTGAGTTGTGCACCTATAACAGGTACTAAACTGTAATGACTTATGAATAATTTTAATGGTTCAGTTTTTGGTGAGTGCTCTGTAGTCAGGGACAGGCCATATTTAGAAAGTTAATTTGGGCTTCTCTCTATTCTTTTTTGTTGTTGTTCTCACAGTTTATTTTAACTTCTTTGTTGATTTTTGCACCTTGAATTCAATAGGCTACTAATCAGGAATGGGGAAAACTGCAAAAATGTTGAACCAATTACTCTTTCGTTTATAGATTTCATTTTCCTGACTTGGACTGAAAATATCCAATCATTTTAAATGCTGAAAATTAATTTTGATCAACCCCCTTCATACATGAGATTCTAGACTCTTGTCCTTACCTGCAAAGACTCTGATAGCAAACTGTTATATACACACACATTTTCCAAACATTCTCAAGATTGATGCCAGACTGAACTTTTTTTTTTTAAAAAAAAGCATTTATTTGTGTTTTGAGTATCATATCTAAACAAATATACAAAAGACACTCCAAATGCTTTTTCACCTTTTATATGTTTGGATGCAAAGGAAGATGGGAATCAAAATATGTTTGAAACAGCTTTTAAGGGAAAAATTTGTTTTTAGGAATATGCATTTTGAAATACAGTATGTATTTAAATATTTATACAGGTCACCAACTTTATAACATAGTTTTCTAGATGATTCACTGTTTATTTATTTATAATACTTTTTATGCAAAACATTTTCAAAACTGCCCAACAGAAAGTTAATCCAGCATGTTCAGTATGTTCTTTTTAGTTATTTGATGGTTTTAAATATGATACAACCATTTTCTTTTATTGTGTGGTTCTCTACACTGGCGTTCTTTGAAATAAAAGGTAGTTTAACTAATTTTTTTACATTTTTAAAAATTAAGTTATAGAGTATTATAAAATACAAAATACAAAAGTAAATAGAATGGGGGGGAGGGGAAAGAGGGAAGTGAAGTGAGGAAAGATAGGGAAAAGAAAAAGAAAAAGAAGCATTGACTTCCAACTCTCTCTGTTACAGTAAAATAAGGCATTAACATCAAATCACAGCCTTTTGCTTTTCCATAATAGTATGAACAAGTCATTTCTATAAAGATCCATCAATCTAATCTGTAAAACCCAAAGTCAGAGTTACGTATTTTTTCACATCAAGCACGAAGTTCAGAAGTGGTTTCCATGTGGAAACAAAAGTACATATGTTTTTTACTTTGAACAAAGTAGTCAGTTTTGTCATTTCCGCCAACTCCATCAACTTCTGCAACCACTTCCAATGGAATTCTCATCCCTGATAGCAAGGTAGTTTAACTAAATTTATAAAATAACTCAGGCCTATACCAATTATCTGCTATGCCAAGTACTCACCAAAGTTCTTCTGCTGCTTGCCAGCTCATATAAACCAGTATGCATGTAGGGATTGTGGTGAGGATGGTCATCTAGCATTTTGTAGATTTACAATTTATACTCTTTGGATTGCATTTGGTTTAGTGGATTATGCTTAATTTAAAATGCTTTCATCAACTGAAGAAAAAAGAAAAACCCTTTAGAACATACCTTCTAGAAAAATAATGGTAATGGGATTCAATAATATCCTTAAAATAATATATATTATTTCATTTGCCCTGCTATCTACCCAATCTTTGTGTAATCCTTAATCTTGTTGCATATATTCCCTGATTTGCATAATCATTGCATGTATACAATTGATTAATGGAGGCCTAATGAAAGTCATTCAGTGCTATGCATCGTAACTGAAATATTTATGATTTCTTACAAGCTTTGGCTCAATGAAGTGCCATTATTCACTCCATCCTTTGTGACAGGGCCATGTTCTATGTTTCAGATGATTTAAAATATACTATTTTCAGTCAATATATATATATATATAATGTACTAATTCATGAATTAGTGTCAGAAGCCCTTTTTTGTTTGCTTAAGTCTGTTTTTACCTCCATTCTTTCAATGGTTTGTTAGATTTGAATAGGGTCTCTACATGTCTGTAAAATGGAAAAAAACAAACCTGTGTAGCCTAGTTATGTTCTACCTATCTCCTTATATCAATAATATATTTTATTTCTCTGCAATGGGTCTGGTGAACTTAACACATCATATGCTCACAAAAACCTCATTATGATGCTCCTACCATGTGAATTATAAACTACTAATCAAAGAGATATATCTAATAGTTTTGCTGGTGGCAAGGAACACATAATTATTTCACTCTAAAAGTAGTTTTGTAAGTGATGTTGATTAGAGTTTTAACCAATGTAGAAGCAAATTAAGAACATGGTATTAGAAAGACCAATGGCCTCATTAAAATTTGTTTTGCCAAGACTGCATGCCCCACAAGTGCAAACAGGAGCAACAATTAGCATTAAAAAGCAAAATGAGTCTTGATACTGTTAATTCACATATCCATGGATAATTTGTAGGATTTGTGTTACTCATTATTAAATTGCTTAAAGAGGTGTTCAATACAGCATTGTGGAAAGCAATAGCTAGGTTATGAAAACAATGTCATGGGCTTGCTATCATCTATTCTTATTAAGATTCTCCTGAGAAGGAAGTTCCTTAATCAATGTTATATTGTTTTCAGCTTCAGTGTGAATATCTGTTTGCCAGGCTATACATCTTTGAAACAATAATGTAGTAGAAATGGTTTAATAAGGCAGCTGAGAAATCTGTTTATTATACTGCCCCATATACCAGAAATTGTGAATGGCAACAATACAATGAAAATTTATTAACCTATCAAGGAAGAGGAGGAGGAGGAGGTTGAAGAGGTTAAGAAACAGAAGAAGGAGAAGGAAAAGGAGAAGGAGAAGGAGAAGGAGGAGAAGAAAACAACAACAACAACTTAAAAGAACAGCCTGTCCCATCATCAGCAATTTTTAAATAATACTTCAAATAATGCTCTTAGGAATCTGTTATGAATGGTATCTAAGGGCATTAAGTGATTGTTTGCATATAGCAGGAAGCCATATATGATTTGGCAATAGATTTATGGCCACTGGTGGGGGAAAAACAACAACTCTAATATGGTCTTAGGGCTAGTGTTAGACTTATCAGAAATAGATTTAATTTATTAAAACCAGACTCTTGACTATTGGAATGCTATGATAAGATATTTGAAGCCTGTTATTCACTCTATGAAATTATTGCATGCTTGTCTGTGGCATCTCGATCACTTTGAGAAACCATAATTTTGTTTTTGGAATCATTTATTGTAAATATTTCTTTCCTACCTTTATTCTCCAGAGCCCACAGACGTCTTCTAAGACCGACTGGGATTAAAGGAAGACTGGCTATATCATTCCCATAGAAAAGCATGGCTAGCTGTCTATTATTAAGTTTGGGTGGGTGGAATTATGCTGTGGTTAAGATTGGGACTATTGAATTTACATAAATATCAAAAATGACTTCAAAATACTCTTTCACTCCTTCTGGGTTGATATCTCTGCAGAGATGTGGTGGTTACCATCTTGTGTGGCTTTGTGGTGCTGTTTCTGTTCAGCATCATAATTAGGCAAAGTACATATAATCTAATCTATAGAGAAATAAACTATTTTATAGCACAGGCTTCCTATAGGGATGGGGATCAAATGCTGATTATTTATCTGTGAGGGAATTTATTGTGGATGAGAATAAGTGTGTCTGTTTTTCTTTACTACAAACTGTAGGACGTACATTGATCTATTGTTGACCTACCTTCCCTGAAGCCTACTTGCTTGTCAACTAGAAATTACTCCTGTTCTGACCAAAAGTTTATAAAACAGAAAGTTCCCATATAGTTTTCTGGAAATAAACAAGTTAGGAGGTTAACTGGGTAGCTGGAGGGATCTTTTTTTAAAGAGAGAACAATTATAGAATGATTTCAATCTTTAGACATTTGGAATATGTCATTAATATATGAGAATAAGGAAGCCAAAGAGGAAGCCTGGAATCAACACTGACTTTTATCAGTTCATCAAATATCATTTCACAACTGATTTTTAATTGAATTGTAACCTAATAATATCTGAAAGAGTTATTTGTGACCGTAGAAGAATACCATTCAATACCGAAACAAAATGCTAATGGGAGAGATCTTACCAGAGGTGGGTTCTTACCAGTTCTATCTGGTTCTTTAGAACCGTTAGAAACTTGGCGATGATGTCACGGAGCCGGTTCTGTCGGTGTCTCCGTGGGTGCCACCATCTTGGATTTTGCTTCTGCGCATGCGCAAAAGCTAATTTTTGCTTCTGTGCATGCGCAGAAGCTATTTTTTGATTGCTGCGCACACACACACATGGTGCAACCCTGAGCGAACCGGCAGCAAAAGGATCCAGAACCCACCCCTGGCTCTTACATTATCTTTGGTGGAATGACAAACGCTTGATTTGTGTTAATTGGTGGTCAAACCAGATCACGAGAAAAATCCATCAAATCAGACTGCTGTTTGTGTTTCCACATCCGCTCCCTAGTTTCCTCTTCCTAGTGTGCCAAGTATTAAGTGGAATTAACATGATTACAGGGGAACTCACTTATACCACCAACTGATAAAATAGGTAATTCATTGTGTCTTTCAAGACCATCGGATGGAAGAAGGCAATTTGTGAGCATTTATAGATAAATTGTCAATGTGAGCTGTATCACAGAATACCTGATATCAATGTATGATAAATTTAAGTGGATGAAGGATAGTTTCTTTGGGGCCTGAGCATTTCTTTATTGCTTTTCTTGGTAATAGATAAGCTTGGAGTTTTTGTTCAAGTGGACTTGTACTAGAACAGCATGAAGTTTTGCTCTCTCTTGGATTTGTGCAAGTCTATCAATCTTATGAAGTTTATGTGTCTGTTCCTCTTTACTTATCATGCTGTAAGAGTTAATCAGTTCAAAAGAATGATCTTTCCCTTGTATTGGAGATAAAGTAGAAGAAACTTTGTGGTTGTCTGAGATAAACACAACATTATAGAGTAACTGAGCAAATTTAATATTGTTTAATAGATGTCTAATGTTTGAGCAGTGAACACCCAAATGGGAATAATTCTAAAAACCTTTAAAAAGTTCATTTTTAAAAGCATCAGTGGTATTGTTGTATTGTTGAAGAACATCTGAATCTTTTTTCTGTTAATTATAGCCAAATGCCAATTAAGAAGAATGAGATTGATGGCATTGGGCTAGCAAGAAAAAGAACCTCTAGAAATCCATCTTCCTACATTAATGCTATTCTTATGAACTGTTCATATTGATATATGAAGACAGAATCTTTTTCATTGTATTATCTGGACTTTAAAAGACTTAAAATAAGTACAAGATTTACTGTTTCCAGCCTTCTTATCAGCAAATGGGATTTCCAGCATAGAGTCTCTTTGGAAATGGTGTGCATTCTTTATCTCCAAAATGTGTCTGTATGGACAATTAAAGAATTGTTAATTGTCCAAATTAAGCTTTTACAGTCTGAGGAATTAAAAGACAATATTTAGTGCATATATAGATAGAGAGAGAGAGAGAGAGAGAGAGAGAGAGAGAGAGAGAGAGAGAGAGAGAGAGAGAGAGAGAGAGAGAGAGAGAGAGAGAGAGATGTAGGAGAGAGAGAGAGAGAGAGAGAGAGAGTTTTATAGCTAGAGTGCTCTTTAAATCATTGGCTGGAACATCATTAGAGGCACAAATAAAAATACTACCTTCAAAATGGTCAGTGGACTTACCAGAAGCAGTATTTCCCTGCAAGTCATCTCTCCATAGGAAACTGTCATGTTCATTAAGGACAGGAGAGTTTGATGTTTCATTTGATGGCCAAGAGAGCCCTTAAGATCTGTTCACAGAATTCCAGGAGATTAAGTCCTCAGTAGGAACCTCCGAGGTGAGGACCTCATTAATCTTCAGTTATTTTGCTGCCTTCGGGGGTGGTTTCAAAGTTCCAAGGCTGGTTCTATCTCCTTATGGCTCCAGGATCTTTTAAATTGCAGGCTGGGAGTTTAAATACATAAAAGGAGAAAATATTAAGATAAGAGAAAGTATAATGAGATAAAGTGGAGTTTCAAAAAGAGAAAACAATAGCAGACCAGAAAAAAATGAAAAGTTGTATGGGTAAGCTAGAAGAACTGCTAATCTAGAGCTATCTTGGGTGGGGTGGAGGTCAACTTTGCTATCAAATTATAGCTTAAAGACATTATTTAGTAGAGCTTTGGGGTCATTAGGAAATATTTATTTTAATGTAAACTTATATGTAATTCACCCCAACACTTTGCTACCTAAAACAGATAAGAGCAACTGCCCACCCCCTCTCTCCTTCCCTCCCTCCCCCCTCTCTTTTTCTCTCTCTGTTCTCTCAGCTGTTTATTTACATTTAGTATGGAAATAAATGTATGTCTGCATCTTCTCTGGGCATCCCTGTACCTAAATTTAAAAAACAACAACACTCCTGAAGATTCTCCTTGGAAATCACTTGATTAAGTTAGGCCACTATAAAAATTGAATAAATAAATACATAAAATAAATTTAATTGAAATATAGGAAGCTGGCAAGATTGTGAAACCTAACAGTGAAAAGCAGAATTCTCATGTTGTTCACTTGGCTTTCTCATAAATAAGAAAAACACAGGATGAACCATAAACATTTCATCAAAATGATATGGCTGTACTATTTATTTTTTTTCTTTATTAAAAAAAAAATTGACAAAAGTGAAAGATTTTGGCCCAACTTGAGCCAAATTAATGATGCCAATGTTGTACTAGGCATGATAGGAAGACTTTTATATTCTATGTAAAGGTTTTGAATTTGGGGAATGGTGTGCATTGGAACTAAACTATCCAGCAAAGTTGAAATGCTTTATATTGTTCTACAAAGCTAAATATTAAAACAGGCCTTTTAGATACAACTTTATGATTAAATGCACAATTTTAATAATATATTTAAATAATTAATTAAGCAATATGTTATATTTAATTATTTAAACATTTTAATTTTTAATTAGAGCAGTTGGGTCTAGTGGTTAAGGAACTGGGCTAGAAACCAGAAAGTGTGAGTTCTAGTCCTGTCTTAGGCATGAAAGCTGGCTGTTGACTTTGACCCAGTCTTTCTGTGTCAACCTATGACATTAGGCTCAGATTACGAGCTGGTCGGTCAAGTCCAGTTGCAATCAATAGATAAAAGGAAATTGATCTAAAAGAAAAAATAGGACCTGGACTTGCAGGAAAATACTAGGAAGAAAAATAATTAATCACACAGTAATCTAAATAGCTAAGTGCTATATATTGAAGAAAGTCATATCAATAATAAATATTTTGAATAAATTAATATATCTTGGGGAATTTGTAAAATTAAAGCAGGATCCACCACCTAGGGACTTTCAGTGCAGATTGTAAGGGTTGTAATTTTGTAATTACAATTAAAAATTGTAATTTTACAATTGCATTGTTTTTGCCTGCAATTTGCTTCCTTCCAATATCTCTGAATATGTATTTAAATACATAATAGATATTTCTTCTCAAAATATGAATTACATAGAATAATTCCACCTTTTTAATGAAGGAAGCTGGTAAAGTAGGAAGTAAGTCTTCTCATGCAGTGTAATATTTTGTCAGTTGGGGTTGGGAATATTCCTGGTCCCTCAAGAGAATGGCCAGGGAGCTGTGCCTCATAAAAGGCATGAGGAAGAAGCCTAGAATTTAGACTAGAACTCAGTCTCCCAGTTTCTGGCCTGGTGCCTTAACCACTAGACCAGATTGGTTGTCCCCAATGATTATGACTTGATTGAAGCCACTTTTTTTTTCCTTTGTGGTCATCTGTTATTTTTGCCATCTTTATTCTTTTGTTGTGGTTTCTTTGTTTAAAATGTTTTAACAACTGCCTAGAATCACTGGGTCAGAGAGCATATTGCTGGCTGGGAGATTATCAGAAGCTCCTATAGCTCTAAACTCAGTGGTTCAAAAAGAAGAAGACAAATAGAAAAAAGCAAAGGTAAACTATATTCAAAGTGCTGCCCAACAACCCTACCTGTAGTCAAATGATGTTCTTCACTATAACTTTATGTTGTGTAAGATAAGAAGAGGAAATCTAACCGTAAATGTGATAATAGACTGGAAATGTGTTTCTTTTAGCAAATTGTGTTATTTAAGAGGTGGTTCTGCGATAGATTTCAGTCAAAGCATGCCAGCATGTTAGCGCTTTAAACAGCATAATCTGCTGATTGAATTCCTGCTCTGCATACAGCTGATCTGGAATCTTGAAACTCCATTCCTTTGTAATCTAATCCACATGAAATGGTTGCCAGTCCTTTTAAATTCAAGTAAAGGAGAGGAAAAGTATTTTTTTCTTCTTTTTTAAAATGTAATATTTTCCAGTCTTACAGAGAACATTTAAAGCTGCTGGTTGCCTTTTCTTGAGAGAGAGAGAGGGGGGGGGGAAGAGAGCTTCAATGAAGGACAAATGCAGCTGAAAATTAAGAATAGAATAGAATAGAATAGAATAGAAGAGAAGAGAAGAGAAGAGAAGAGAAGGGAAGGGAAGGGAAGGGAAGGGAAGGGAAGGGAAGGGAAGGGAAGGGAAGGGAAGGGAAGGGAAGGGAAGGGAAGGGAAGGGAAGGGAATGGAATGGAATGGAATGGAATGGAATGGAATGGAATGGAATATAATAGAATAGAATAGAATAGAATAGAATAGAAGAGTTTGGAAGGGACCTTGGAGGTCTTCTAGTCCAACCCCCTGCTCAGGCAGGAAACCCTACACCATTTCAGACAAATGATTGTCCAATTTCTTCTTAAAAACTTCCAGTGCTGGAGCATTCACAACTTCTGAAGGCAATTTGTTCCACTGATTAATTGTTCTAACTGTCAGGAAATTCCACCTTAGTTCTAGGTTGTTTCTCTACCTGATTATGGTAGTTTCCATCCATTGCTTCTTGTCCTGCCTTCAGGTGCTTTGGAGAATAGCTTGATTCCCTCTTAGATATTGGACTGCTAAACTGCTACCATGTCATTCCTAGTCCTTCTTTTCATTAAACTAGACACATCCAGTTCCTGCAACCATTCATTATATGTTTTAGCCTCCATGAGCAGTTCATGAGTTATGATGACAATTGAGACTGGGATTTCCACTGCTAAGCAATATGGTCATAAAGCACAATGTCACATGACTGCATTGCTTACTGATGACAATCCCTGAAGTCCCCATTGACTTTGTTAAGTGAGGATCATGGGTTGTTAAGCAAGCACCTCCTCACAATTTCTTGTCAGCTTCCAACAACCAAAATCAGTGGAGAATTCAGCAGGAAGCTGCAGGTCCCAAGAAGCTTGCAAATAGACTGGTAAGCAGATAAGTGACTACTGCCAGGTGGCAGAGTGAATGAGACTGAGTGGGTGGCTAGGGCAGGGGTCTGCAACCTTAAACACTCAAAGAGCCATTTGGACCCGTTTCTCACAGAAAAGAAAACATCGGAAGCCACAAAACCTCTCTCTCTCCCCTCCCCTCTCTCCCCTCTCTCCCCTCTCTCCCCCCCTCTCTCTCTCTTTCTCTCTCCCCCTTTCTCTCTCCCCCTTTCCCCATCTCTGTATCTCTCTCTCTGTCTCCCTCTCTCCCCACCTCTCTCTCCCCTCTCTCTGTATTCTCTCTCTCCCCCCTCCTCTCTCTGTATCTCTCTCTCTCTCTCTCTCTCTCTCTCTCTCTGTATCTCTTTATGTCTCTCTCCCCCCTCTCTCTGTATCTCTCTGTGTATCTCTCTCTCTGTCTCTCTCTCCCCTTCTCTACCTCCCCCTCCCTCTCTTAGTGCACAGCTTCGCTCCTGCACTAAGGCTCCGGCCATTGCCTTGCCATGTGCCCTTCCCCCTCAGCAGCTCTGCGGCTGAGCGCAGCGGGCACAAGCTCCAGCCCCAAGTGGCAGGAGGCAAAGGCTGCCTTGAGCACAAATGTTGCACGAAGGCATTTACAGGGCCACTTCACTCCTGCACTAACCCTCCTTCTCCTCTTGCGATCCCCTTGCCAGCTGTGGTGAGGCTGGGTGGGTGCATACGAGCGGGAAGACCCTCCTCAAGCGAGTGGCTGGGCTCGGCGAAAGCACAGAAAAGGCGCACACAGGGTGGGTGCGCACTCGCTTGAGGAGTGTCTCCCTGCTTGTGCGCACCCTCCCGGCCCCACCACAGCTGGCCAGTGGATCGTGAGAGGAGAAGGAGGGGGAGGAGGAGGAGGAGAAGGGTCGCCCGAAGGGAAGCCTCCACCATGGCTTGCGCTCGTTCCTCAGCCAGCCCAGATTTCCAAAAAGTTGCCAAGAAGAAAGAAAAGGAGTAGCAAAGAGCCCCAAGGAGAGCTCGCCGGGTTTCCGAGAGAGAAGAGACACAGAGACAGAGAGAGATACAGAGATACACATACACACACATGGCTTTAATTGAAAAATGTCCTCCAGGCGGCGAAAGTTCCCCGTGCATGTTTTAAAGCCGCAGCTGGGCGCTGCGGGCCCATCCCCCTTTCTATCATCCCCTCCTCCCGGATCCCATTCCCACCCCACCAGCCCTCATGATAGCGAGGCTAGCATCAGTCGCAGCTGGGTCAGGCCAGTGTCTCGGGGCGGAGAGCAGGTTGCACATCTCCCCAAGCGACCGAGGCATGCCCAGCACCAACAAGGGCTGGAAGAAGCTCCAGCAAGAATGAGGTGATGGAGAATCCGCCCCAGTCGCTTCTCCATCCCCCGCCATTGCCCTTACCTTCTCAGGCTAGGCAAGGAGTGACTGGGAGGGGAGGACGAGGGGTGGGGCCAGTCAGTGATGGAATCACCTGACAGGGAGCCACAGCAGAGGGCCCAAAGAGCCGCATGTGGCTCCAGAGCTGCAGGTTGCAGACCCCTAGGCTAGGGAGATGCAGCAAGAACATGGCAAAGTTTGGATAGAAGGCACGCACGGGTATATTTCTAAGATGAGCCACCACCACTGCTAGCACTTTGGTGAAGACCCTGGGGGCAGAGGAGAGACCAAACAGGAGGGCCATGTATTGATAATGCACACCTGCATAACAAAATTGGAGATACTGCCGATGTAAAGGCAGAATCAGGATATGCAGGTATGCCTCCGTTAGGTCTATCGAGGTGAGGAAGTCCCCCCTTCGGATGCTGGCCAGGATCGCTGAAAGTGAGTGCATCTTGAACCATCGATAGCGGAGATGATGGTTCAATCTTTAAGGTCAAGAATAGCTCTCCACCCTCCCGAGGATTTGGGAACTACAAAAAGAATAGAGTAGAACCCCTGCCTCCGGTACCTGCTGGATGGTCCTCCGGTACCTGCTGGATGGCTCGAATGTCCAGCAGGTGCTGTATGGCTGATTTCATGAGGACCTGTTTATCGGCATTTTTGGAAACAGGGCATCTAATGAAAAACCTCAGGAGGGGGGAGGAATTCTAGGGAGAGGCCTGATCTTACTGCCTCCCTGACCCACACGTCCAATGTAATTTCCTCCCATCTATTGGCATATAGAGCCAGACGATCCCCGATGGGAGGATTGGACGGTGACTCAGGGCGGCGAAAGGGGCGACCTCCTCCACCCCGAAAGGGCCGCTTGTATTGTCTTCCCCTGTCTGGTCTATCTGTATGTTATCTCTGCCTAGACCCATACTGATCTTGGGGTCTGGGGTACCCAGCGCCCGATTCAGGGACCCAAAAGGGCCGCCAAGGGTAGGGGGCAGAGCGAAAGGAGCCTTTCCTAGAGAAGGTGGGCAGGACCTTCTGTTTGTCCCTGGACTCAATTAAAATCGGATCCAGGGCCTCCCCAAAGAGCAGTTGACCCTTGAAAGGGGCAGATGCCAAACGCCATTTGTGGCATGTATCCACCTGCCAGTGATGGAGCCAGTGCATCCGACGAGCCACTACAGCAGATCCTATGGCCCTCAATGCAAATCTGGCCGCTTGCAGGGTGGCGTCTGCTGAAAATTGAGCCACTGCCAGGAGTTTGTTTATGTCCTGGTGAGCCCTGAGGTCGGTGGCCGGAAGCCTGTCCTGGAGCTGCCGCAGCCAGATTAGGGAGGTTTGCGTAAAAAAGGAGGCCGTGGTAGATGCCCGAACCACCAGGCCACCGCCTGGTGTGTCTTCAGGAGCACTTGCTCCATCCTCCTGTCTTCTGGCTTAAGGAGGTCCTCCAGATCGCCGGCATGGTGGTTGATGAATGAAGAGTCCACCGCTGGAGTTTGGAGGGAGACGGAGAGCTCCGACCCAACATTATAGAACCTCCTGTCAGCCACTGATGGCATGAGACCGGCTGTAGGAGAGTTTCACTGACATTGTACAACGTCCACAAAGATCTGTGGGGATGGTATAACCTCCATCTCTGCTGTTGGCTCAGCGAAGAGCACATCGTTCTGGCCCACCGAGTGCTCCGTTGAGATCGTTGGAGAAGTCCCAAGATTGGCTGAGGTCTTGGCCTTAAACAGCAGCAATTTTAAAAGGCCTGGTTAGAACAGGCCTGATACCTCTGGCGGGTCAGGTGCAATGTCCTCATCCTCGGAGAGATCTAGATCCCAGTGACCATCCTCCTCCAACCAGGATCTGACCAGGATCCTCCCGAGTGATCCAGCGAATAATTATCCGGAAGCATAGCATGGGCTTCTGGGCCAGGCGCTTCTGGATCCCATATTTGCGGATAGGGCAAGTCAGAGACCGCAGAGGCTGGTCTGCTAAAGTGTTTCAGCCCTACTGTGATGCCTTGCCGAATGGCTTCGGCAATCATGGACTGCATGACTGCTGGCTCGAAGGAGCATTCCACCACGTTGGCTCTAAGGCCTGCTGCTGAGGGCGTGAATGTGGCTGATGGCCCCGGTCTGACCAGATCCCCAGACTGATCAGGAATTTGATCTGCCCCCACAGACCCCCAGATATTGACGTTTTTGATGGAAAGATCCATCGGGTTGTCCAGGGACATCTGCTCCGCAGTGTCACCTTGCAAGGAAGTGCTGAGTCGCAGACTGTTATTCTCCCCCTGTGGTTGGATGGTCTGGGACCCAGATGTCTTGCTTAGGATTGAGCATAGAGCTTCTCTAGTGCCCTGTCTCTGTGACGCTCATCGCGTTCGGCTGCCTTGGAGCTTTTGGGCTTGTTTGAACGCCCTTTAGGAATATCCTTGGCCCTATGATGGTCCTGCTTGGAAGTGCCAGGTATAGCTTCTGGCAAGGGTGGGGGCATCGATTTAATGTGTCTCCTGCCCCTTTAATCTTGGCTGCCATGCCCAAAGGTAATCTCTCCACCATTTTGATTGTTCTCCAGGCGATGGAGCCCTTATGGAGAGGCCGCTATCTTCCGCTCTCTAAAATGGCAGCCCGAGTGCCGAAGTGTTATGGAGAGGCCGCTGTAATCTGCTCTCTAAAATGGTGGCTCTGGTGCCTAAACGATAATTGAGGGCTCAGCTGGCTCCATTTGGCCCGTTAAGCTCGTTACTAGATGATCTGGAACAGTCCCTCAGCTGGGGAATCAAGCAGATGGCAATCAAAGCTGGTCAGCTGTAGGGCGGTTGTGTGACTGTCGGTCTGGCTATCTGCCCGTAGTCAGCTGTAGCGCGGATCGCACACGGGGCTTGTTTTGGTGCAGTGGGAGAGCTGCAGTTGGCAATGAAGCTCCAAGCACCAAACAGGGACAGTGCAGCGAGTTGCTCGAGCACGAAGCTCCTGCGACCTATCTGTCCAATGCTGCCTGCCCTGTAGCCATATGCGGTAAGAAAAGCGGAGAGCTAGACTCCTGTGGCCTGTTGTCACATCTGTGACTGCGGCTGGCTGTGGCTGGGCAATAGATTGACTAGATCACCTCCCGAAGTGAGGAGAAGTTCCCAACAGCCCGATCCAGAATGCCGCTGGACACATTAGCCAGTGTTATTAACTAGCGTGATGCTGGAGCATGAAGCTCCTGGCCACTACCACTCACCTCAGTGTATAGGGGGCCCGAAGCCCTGACACTAGACTACCTGAAATCAGTAGAGTTGGAGCGTGGTAGCTCCGGTGGCAGTGGGAGGAGCTGAAGCCTCCCTTAGAAATTAAGGCCACCGATCAGGCATGAGGCACGGCTGCCGCAGCTAGAGCCAAAGCTCTACAGAGCCGAGGTGGCGCAGTGGTTAGAGTGCAGTACTGCAGGCTACTTCAGCTGACTGTTCAGCAGTTCAGCGGTTCAAATCTCACCGGCTCAAGGTTGACTCAGCCTTCCATCCTTCTGAGGTGGGTAAAATGAGGACCCAGATTGTTGGGGGCAATATGCTGACTCTGTGAACCGCTTAGAGAGTGCTGTAAAGCACTGTAAAGCAGTATATAAGTCTAAGTGCTATTGCTATTGCTATTGCTATCAACCCAGCGACTTGACCTGTTGGAAAGGGAGTCAGCTGAGGAAAACTCACGATTTTGAAAGACTGTCAGTTCAAATTTTGCTCAGATGCAAACAGGAATGGGAGTAAAGAATCACATGTCCATCCAGTCTGAGGACTGAGTCAAAGCTGGGAGCCCTAGCAACAGAGGCAGAGCTTCACAACTTTGATAGACTCAGTCCTACAGGCTGAAGGGACGAGGTCAACTCATTCCTGGATGCTAGCTCCACCCACTATGGAGAATTTGTGATGCGAGCATGGTGGGCTTGGAATGGCTGTTGCCAGGGGGGAGAGGGAATGTGACAGTGTACAAATGGTAAGGGAGGGTGCATGAGTAGCTGGGAAAGTTCAGTGCTAGCACAGTGGGGCTTAGGAAGGGTGCATGTAGATTCACTGATGGTGAGTGAGACACAGTATGAGTGAGACAGGCTTAAAAGGAAGGAATGCAGAAGTGGTTGAGAAGGCATAGCATGGCTCAGCGAGGCTCAGTAAGAGTGCATGAGGATGAACAACTGGCCTGAGAGGTACACAAGTGGTAGAGAGGATCACATGAGTGCAGCGAGGCTTGGGGAGGATGTATGGGCGACTAGTGAGGTACTTTCTGTCAGTGTGCATGTTTTTTTTTTTAATTTGCAGTGCACATTTACCTTAACTGCTTGTTTTTCTATTGTGTGAAGAACTGAGGTGAGTTGTTCCATCCGGCCCAATCCATCATTTCCTCTTTGTCATTCTTCCATAAGTGAGAACAAATTTCTGAAGCCAAAAGGGCCTTGTAGTTTTGAATCTGCTTACATTCATTCCCACAAGTTCCTAGTAATGTTTGATAGGCTTGGAACTTAGTTATCTTCTTAAACTTTGAGTATGTTAGCTGTACATAATTTGTATCCTTCTATAAACGAAGAAAATGATTTTCCCGATCCTCCTGCTGAGAGTCTCTGCAAAATTTAGGTTCAGTATAGCGTGGATGTTAAGACTTCAGAAGCATATTGAAAACCAAATGCTGCTTTCCTTTCCTGAACACAATGGCCGTACATATCACATGCGCACATGTGCTCTAATGAATCATGAGATTGTCACTCCTAATAGGCTTCTTGGGGAAGAAGTTTGGCAGGCATCTTCATAAAAGCATGCATGTTTTGACTTATATCTTCCTGGAGTTTCAAAATATTATTAACATCTTCTACCCTGCCTCCTGCCTGTGAAATAATGTCATTTGTGCAAATACATTTAGTATTTAGTACTCACATCATATTTCAAATTCTAAAAGTATCTGTCTTTCAAAAGAAACAGGCCAAGAAATGGAAGTTATTACCACTGCCGCTTTGGAAAGAATTCAGTCCCCACCCTTTTCATTGTTTCTTTGGCTAAAGCATTCCCATCCATCTTAAGTTAAAAGCTCTTAAACAGAGGTTCCCCCCCCCAACCCATAACCATTGCCACATGTTGAAGACCTCCTATATTACTGTCACTATCAAATGTTTAAGATTGTATGATAAAAATAAAATTAATTACTAAGTCTTTCCGACTTAGCTTCATTCATTCCTGTTTCATTCAGTCCTCTGTGAATTTCAAATCCTAATGCTTCTTTCTCCAGCTTCAATCGGTATTCACAGCGACCATCTGCTTGCTATAAAGTCATTGCATTCTTGGTTTCATAAGTTTGTAATTTCCATTTTAAGAATAATGTCTATAATTTTTTTTTGATGTGACAATATCCCCACCCCAATATTTTACTCCAGCCTTGAAATTACAAAAGACTAGTTGATCCTTTGACCACATCATTTTACTAAGACTTTAACAGATCTGCCTCTATTTCTCATGAGAACAGAAAGTGATTACACAGTGAAAGCTGGAATTATGTGGAGTTGTTAAGTAGCCACTTTTTTTTTCACCTGTAAAATTGTTAACAGTGAATTGAAACAGAGACATCAGCAAGTTTCTGGGCTATGTCAGCTCTGAAATGACATGAATTTCTTCAGTTCCATTTCTGCATTATTCTGTATGGACTTTTACATTATATATACAACTAGATGATTATGTGCCATCAAGTCATTGTCAATTCTTAGCAAGCACCTAGATTTTCTTCATAACCTGGTCTTTCAGGTCTTATAAAGGTGTACTCATCACTGCTATACTAATTGCTGGTCGTTCTCTTCTTTTTCCTTTCACTTTCCTAGCATTAGACCTTTCTCCAGAGAGCTAGATCTTCACATTTAGGAAGGAGGATAATTTTCAAATAGTCATTTGTGTCTCAAGTGAGAAGTCTGATTTTTCAATGAGCCATCATTTTGTTTTGGCTGTCCACAGTATTCTCAGGAGTCTTCTCCAACACCAAAGTTCAAAAGGGTCTACTATCCTTCCTCAGTGGTGAGCTCAGTGCACCATTGGGACACTTGAAAATACAGGTTAGGGATAGATCTTCATGGAGAAATCCATCTAGGTGATCAGTAGGACTTAATGACACATAATCAATAAATATACATACACTATATTCACACATAGTTTTGAATATTTTCTATGGAAAAGTTATAATGCAGATCAAAATCTTGTCTTGTGAATTAGAGACACGCACTGCAAAGCTCTTGTATGCGTTATGTGAAGTTTTGCACATGCATGAATTTTGCCCTTAATTTAAACTATCATGAATTTAGTCCTTAACTCATATTCTATACACTTAAATGAGAATATGTATAACTGAGTACAGCAATCTTATTTCTTATTTCCCAATACTACTGAGCTAAGTATATGTTTTTCTGAGTAGTGTTCACTATTGTTCACTTACTGCACATATCCTATGGTAGTCCAGCATATTTTTCATATTCTTGCTCTTTCCATGTAATCTGCGATTATTAATGGATCAAGGAGGCTCACTGTTTATTCAGGTAGGAGAAGGGAAAATTTTAACAGCCAAGCATCTATACAGTCCTCATTTTGCTGGGTGGATTTTGTCTCTAAATGAATATGTATTACAACTGAGACAAAATGCGTTGGTTTGTGAATGGAGTAGGTGAAAATAGATGGGAAAGGGCCTGCTGCTGATGTGGAAATGGAAATTTCCACTTGTCCCAGTGCGGTTTCATACAGTATACATTGAGGAAGGAGCAAAGATATTAGTAATTTCCTCTTGAACTTTGGCTACTAGGTGCAAAACACTCTTCTTGAATAGGCAGCTATGAAATGAATTTCAGAAGTTGGATAAAAAATAAAAATAATATCAACCTCTTAGTGTTCTGCAGCTCTGTAGCTCAAACTCCTGGTAACTCTGGATAATACAGTGAAAATGCAGGTAGTGTTCGACTTACAACAGTTTGTTTAGTGAGTGTCAAAATTAAAACGGCACTGAAAAAAGTGATTTATGACCTTTTTCACACTTATGACAATTGCAGTATCCCCTTGGTCATGTGATCAAAATTCAGACACTTAGCAACTGACTCATATTTATGACAGTTACAGTTTCCTGGGGTCATGTGATCAGTTTTTGTAACCTTCTGACAAGCAAAGTCAATGGGGAAGCCAGATTCACTTAACTGCCATGTTACTAACTTAACAACTGCAATGATACACTTAACAACTGTGGCCAAAAAGGTTGTAAAATGGGGCAAAACTCACTTAACAAATGTCTCACTTAGCAATATAAATTTTGGGCTCAATTGTAGTGGTAAGTTGAGGACTAGCTGTAATCTTTGTTGAGAAAAAACAATTTTGCCTCAGAAATATTATGATGTCTTGAGCAACATATTGTAGAAAAGTGTAAAAAGAACTTGCACTGACAAGCTCAACTGGACTATAAATAATTTCTCTTCCCTCTGATTGATAACAACATATTTCATAATTATGAAGAGATGGACATTGGATATACAATACTAAATTGGGTTACTCAGAAGTTAATCTCATTTTTTTTATATCTAATCACATTTACTGGGAAGTGACCTCAATGAATTCAATGGAGCAAAGTTCTGTATAAACATATTGTACTGTTAAGTCTTGTTTACTAATCACTGCTGCAAAGATGGAGAAACTGGAAGTCTTTTTGAAATTGGGGGAAAAAACCTTGATGAGAAAATCCTATCTAGTAACACAGTTTATCTAATTTATAAATCTTTTTTGCATGTGTAATTAAGATGCTGATAACTTTAACAACCACACATATTTAAAACAAAAGTCTTCCTTTGGGATTCAAATTACATTCTCTCATTGTTCATATATTTTTTTCCATCTTTCCCGATACTGAAATATTTTCTCAAGGGGATTTATGATTTGGTAGAGATATTTTTACTCACAGTTTATCAAGTAGTTCCTAAGAGATCTCTTTCCTAAGACACCTACCTACTATATATAGAATCATTCTCAAATGGTTAGAGATAATTTATAGTTTATTTGTAGTAGCCAATGCTTCCTTTGAATTATATTATTTCTTTCTATTCAGCGATGTAGAGAAGAAAGCAAAGCATTCCTTAAGGAGATGATAACATTATTCAAGGAAACGACAAGCAATGGAAATATATATATTTTTAAAAAATTTAAACAAACAAACAAGTGCTCAAAACCCACTGTTTAATAATTTATTCCAGATTTTTGGCTTGGGTTAACATCAACTGTCTATAGTTATCTATCCTCCTCCTCCTTCTTTTACTTTTTTGGACAATAGGAATAAAACAATATTTATGTTTCTCCAACTCTCTGGCATTGTGCCTATCCTCCATGATTTTTCAAAGATCATATTGCATGGCATCATATTACTGCTCTTGTAATCCCTCACTGATGAAGAGTAGGACCAGAAGGAGGAAGAGGTAGATGCCATCTCTAAAACAAAGGAAGTTGATAACTTTGTCAATTTTAACAAATGACATTTTGAGCTGAAACAAATACAAAATTTTGTTGTAGCATTAATGTATTTTTTAAAACCAGTCCTACCATTCAGCCTAGTAAAATGGTCAGTTCTAGATGGACAATTTTAAATACTAATAAATGACAGCTGCTCGAATGACAAAGGCTTGGTGAAAGACAATACCATCCCCCCTTGGGATTGATTGATTGTCTATCTATCTATCTATCTATCTATCTATCTATCTATCTATCTATCTATCTATCTATCTATCTATCTATCTATCTATCTATCTATCTATCTATCTATCTATCTATATTTATTTCAGAGGTAGACTTGTGTAGCTACCTGGGTGTATTTATGTGCATATGCATGCTTAGTATCGGTTTAAATGTTCTCTTCAAAGCTTGAGCCAAAATTATTTTAAGACACATTCCAGCAACATAAATGCATGTCTGAAATAAATATGACTTGTTTCATGAAATTTTCATAGTGACAATCTGGACTTTAGATTCTACCTATAAGGTTCTATGCATCCATCAGTTTTCTTCCACAACCTCCCTTGCAAACCTATGTAGTCAAAACGTCCTTCTTACAGTTGTTCTTCAATGCTGTTTTAGCATTTGATATTTGCAGTATCTGCACATATTTGATAATCTGTGGCTTTAATATGTTTTCCTATTTGGCAATAGTTTTCTTGATTTTTGCCATATGCTGACTTGTAACACATTCTCTATTTTTTCTAGTATTTGGTTTTAGTAGCATAATATTCAGCTTGAAATTCATATAGTATGGACTTTTATAAATGTTTAATACAATCCCATGTTTTTAAAAATTATTTTACTTATAGCAACTTCAAAATATGATTTCTTAACTCTTATAGCTTCTAGCGACATTAAATTGATGTGAAGAAATACATCATTTCTGGAACAATGCAAACTACTTCTCCATTTTTGATGATAGATGCTATGGCATATAATTACACTAAGGAAAAATAGCTAAATAGTAACTCAAGGACAGAAGAATAAGAAATTTGTTTCTGCACACATTTTTTGAAAGCCATGTTATGTATATATGAAATAATGGCAGACCTAGTCCATTGTTTAAAATTGAGAAAATTTACTGTGTTATCCATAACAACCTCCACTGACCCCCAGTTAATATGATGATATTTCACTGGTGATGGTGGTGAATGGTAAATGGATCAAAACATTTTTTCTTCTGTCTCTTCCAGACAAATATAGGATGACTCTAGTACTAACAGCTAGGGTTATTTTCAGAATTACTTCCTGGTGAAATTCAGCACAAAGCATACGATTGAAACCTCTCATACAAAAGAAGTACAACAAAACCTATGAAGTGGTAGCAATAGCACTTAGACTTCTATACTGCTTCACAGTGCTTTTACAGCTTTCTCTAAGCGGTTTACAGAGTCAACATATTGCCCCCAACAATCTGGGTCCTCATTTTACCCACCTCGGAAGGATAGAAGACTGAGTCAACCTTGAGCCTGGTGAGATTTGATCTGCCAAATTGCAAGCAACTGGCAGTCAGCAGAAGTAGCCTGCAGTACTGCATTCTAACCACTGCACCACTGCGGCTCAGGTTACTATGGTCTAGGTTACTTGAGGAAGCATCTCACCCCTATGGGACAAGCCCAACTCACCCATGTTGGCAGAGGAGATATGATGCAGATCTTATCAGTCATTGAATTCTGGCTGGTGGGGTCCAGGAGAAGAGTGTTCTCTGTCATGATTTTGGCCCTTTGGAACATCTTGCCCCCTCGGATAAGATTGGCTCCCACCCTCCAAAACTTCTGCAAGAGCCTGAAGATCTGGCTCTGCCAGTTGGCCTGGGGCCCTAAGAGGAGAGTACCATGCTGGAGGTGAACTAACAAAAGATCCTACTTCCCCTGTGCATTTTTCTCCCTCCCCTTCCATCTTTTAATTATATATATTTTTAAGTATTATTATTATTATGGCCTTATTGCTTTTAATGTTGTAAGCCAACCAGAGTCACCCTGCAGCAAGATGGGTGGCAAATAAATTTAATACATAAATAAAATAAATAAAGAAATAGAGATTTTACTCGTTCCTAAATTTTGAAAATTATTCTTCTGTTCCAAAAAAATTAAAAAAAGGGCTTGCTATAGTTCAGCCCAACTTAAAAAAAGAAAAATATAATTGACTTTTGAATTGGGCAGACTGGTGCAGTTGTTATGTTAATTATGAAACATATAACATTTCCCTTAAAGGTGGAGAAGTTGTCAGGTTCAAAGTTCAAGGATTAGTGGTAGAAGGATAGATATTAGAAGTCCCTTTTAGAAACTAGCCAATGGTCTATTCTTTTCTTTCTCAGTACTATAAATTTTGTTAACACGGTGCTGTACTCAGTTTTGTACTTCTGTTTTGCTTGGCACTTAATAGGCTATTTGGTTTAAATGTTTTAATATATACCTGTATCACTTAATTACAAGAAACTTTTTTCTACATAAGCTAATACTGGCCTATTTGAATTCCATATATTGCTGCAGGAAAGGTTATGGACCTCATCTATGGAGGTTTTCAAGTATAGATTATTAAGTTACAGTATAACTCATACTATCATGTATGATAACTGAAGCTCTAATGAAGGATGATTTATAGGAAGTACTTATTACAAAAAGGTCATTACAAAAACCAGAAGACTGATATAAGAGAAACAGACAGTCCAGAGCTACTATAAGTCTATTATTAGAAGGTGAGCAATTGATGCGCACAAAAAATGAGATGCTTTACAGAAAATATATGGAGGAATAAGCCAAAATAGTTTAAGAAAATTATTTAATATGTAATTTGGGAAAGTCAAAGATATGCAAGAACATAATATATTAGAATTGGCTGGGAAACTGTGTGATATTAGTGAAGAGATTAAGGAGAACCATGAAAAAGTTTAATTCTTTGTAGCCTAACTGAAGCATATAGTCATCTTATGAGTACTTTAGCAAACAGGCCTGAAGGAGAATTAACATGGCTCCAATATTTGGGCCATAACAATCTGAAGGACCACTAGGTGGTCTGAGACCGAAGATGACAGCAGGGCCTTTGCTGCCATCTAGTGACCATCTGGAACTTTTCAGCCCAGTTGTGATATCACTCTTTCAATGTAGAAAGGAAGTCGTACAGGAAAATAATTATCAAATGAAGAAACATCATGAATATTTAAAATAGCAGAGGATATATAAAAAATAGAATTGCTGAAAGTGCAAACAGGTTTTTGTTCTATTTGAAAAGCAGAATAATGTAAGAGAAATCCTTAATAATTTAGACAAAAGGTGATGCAACAATCAGTAAGGAAGCGTCTAATGAGAAAACTGACATTTTAAAAGTTGTACGTAACAAAAAATGTTAAAAGATAATAGAACGGGTATGAAGCTCTTAGAAAAATATGGAATAAACCCTCCTTAAACAATTAAACCTAAGTGACAAGGGAGAGGTTTAGGTCCTGTTGAAAACAGTATTAATTGATGAGATATTCAAAATACATCAGTAATATCTGGAGCGCCCAGATTTAAAACGAGGATTTGTCAATAAGATTAAGAGAAAGGTCAAAATAGAGCTAAGAAGACCTTTGATTATATATGCGGTGGAAATGTGCTTTGAAAGCTTTTCAGTAACAGAAACAGGGGGATATGTATTGATGATTATTCAAGATTTTACAGTAACATGACATTACATTAACATAAAGATGGTATCTTCAAAAATTACAAGGTGTTATAGCCGTAACAAGTAACGGATGTCAATGCAAGGTATAAGAGGAAGAAGGACTGACAGTGATGGGGAATTTATAGGGAAAAGAACTGAAAAATCACTCTTTAAAATAGCAGGGAACCTAATATCAGATAACAGTGCTCTACCGCGCACTGAAAGAAAGAATACAACATTAATAGAAATGATAAGATGTGTGTTGACTGACTCTGGGTGAACAGAAAAATATTGGGGTGAGGCAGTAATGACAACCACATATATACAAAATAGACTGTAATCTGGAGCAATAAATACAACTCAGATGTGTTTTGGTGTAGCAAAACAAAAACAAAATACATTTCATATCAAAATATTTGGATAAATGTATATATTCAAAAAACAATCTCTCTAAACTAGGAAATATAAAAATGGAAGCTATTGTAATTCAGTATTATGAGCAGTCTCAGGCAAACACAGTGTGATTTTACAGAAATCTCTCTTCTCTATATACATTTTATATATTTTGAGTAAAACAACAACAAAACAAACTCCCTCCAAAACCTCAAAAGCAAACACTTGAATAAAATACCACAGCTAATCATATATGGTAAAGAGTAATATAGCACAACATTTAATCAATGGCCTCCATTTTGCCAGAAAAGGGACCAAGAGTTTACATATTTCAGATGCACCTGTTTCTGTCTAAGAATACGTAATCCTTTTACAATAATTCATTTCTAAAGCTTTTCCTAAGTAGTTCATTGATATATTCCAATTTTGAAATATAATTTAACAACTGAACTTATTTAAATCCTAAATCCCTCTCATAAAATATATTCAAGTTATAGAAATATTTAATCAATATGAAGCAACCAGAGGACATAACAAAATAATATGTGTTAACATGAATCAAATTTATTGCATCTCCAATATAGAAATGAACTAAACAACATCTGAACCTGGAAGATAATTTCTGATGAAGAAAAGTCAGTTTAAGAGTGTAAGACACATATTACCTATTTTTAATACCTGAGATGATCAACTTGTTAGGAATGTTTTTAAATTGAATGTTTTGCTATACATTAGTTTTGGGCTAGTGATATTATTTTTGTAAATTCCCTAAAGTTTTAAGTATATCATTAATAATAAACTGATCTAGAATATTAACCCTATTTTCAGACCAACTTCCAGGCAAATATATTTGAATATAGGGATCTTTCCAAAGACTCAATATTTTTTTTTTGAGAACAAGTTTAAAATTTTAATTAATTCCTAGCAATATCTACATATTTTAGTTTCAGCTTGTTTACTCATATTTTAGGAGTTCCAGACAATGTTTTTATAATTATGGTACTCGTTCAATTTTGTTTTTATTCCAAAACAAAGCCCACCAACATAACAATACAAGCTACAGATAGGCCTCAGGGGTGGGTTCTAACTTACCTCACTGCCGTTTCGCTTCCTCCCGTGCCACGTGGCTGCGTGCGCATTGCACGCTACATGGCCATGCCACGCGGGCACGCACGCATGCGCAGTGGTGAAAATTCACAAAAATTCCCCCTAAAAAAGCCAAAAACAAGATGGCAGCGCATGCGCAGTGCCAGGGACTCGGCTTCTGCGCATGCGCAGAAGAAAAAAAATAGTAAAAAATTCAAAAAAATATTTTTTTTTCAAAATTTTTCCCAAAAAAAGATGGTGGCGTCCACTGACCGGCACCTACGGAACCGGATCCGTGACATCACCAGCGGTTTGCTACTGGTTCTATAGAACCGGTGCGAACCGGGAGGAACCCACCTCTGATAGGCCTAGTGGTGAAATTTTGGAATTAAATCATCATTTGATCAGCATCAAATTTTCCCCGCATTTATTTATTAATTCATTAAATGGCTGCCCATCTATTGAATATGTCTATGGATAGCTAATACTTCATTAAAACAATTTTAAAAACCAACAAAGACTGAAAAGCCAACAATGATGATCAAGGATGAACCCAACAAAATAATATACATAAATCTCTCAAAGGACCATCTAACCTCCTGAGGGAGCACATCCAGGTCTTTAACGTTTTATAAAAGACCCAGCAAGGTTGAGACCATTCTGATTTTGGAGTATATGATGTTCCAGAGTCCAGGCACTGTGACAGAAAAAGCATGTTTCTAAAGTCCTATAAGATGCCATTATGTAACTGAAGGGAGTCGGATCGCTTCCCTCTGTTCAACTTAGTGGAATGGATAGAACCAAATAGGGAAAGGCAGTTTCACAAATAACCTCATGCCATGGAGGTCTTTATAGACTTTATCACATACTGATGATACTTCACACTGTGTCATCTGACCACCTCACTCAGTGGTTGCTTGCAGATACCAAATAGGTGTGAAAATCACATCACATCCTGAGATACCAGACAGAGAAGGGGTTGTGAGCTAGATATCTGTCCTCACTATCAAGACCAATTGATAGGGCAGATTTTTTTTTTAAAGGATTTTTGTTTGTCCATAATTCTTGATGTCACTGCATCAGGCAATACAGAAGGGGAGAGCGGTCTCCAGAGGGAGAGTAATTTTTTTTTTCATATGGTAGTAATGCTTATGGAATTGAAGATCCATCCCATATTTAAGTGTGTTGTGATTGGGGCCATCATTTTGACTTTAAGTTCTGCTACAGATTATGAAAATCAAAATTTGGCCTTGTTGTGAACATAGATTCACCTTTTGTCTGATTAACTCATACAGTTATAGGCTATGTTGGATTTTAGCTAGAGTTACCCAATTTCAAAACATCTATATTAAACTTGTATGGATGGAAACCATTCTGACAAATTGCTGAGTGGTGTGTTTGAAAAGGTTTGTGTTATTTTTTTGTTTTCTCCACCAGTTTTGTATGACTTTGATTTAGTTTAGTTTTGGTCTTGCTAACTTTGTGAGCAGCTGAAACATATATCAAGGAGGGACCCCAGTAAGTTGCTCAATCATGATATAATTTAGCCTGACTAAGAGGCAGCGCCATACAAAAAATCAAATTCCTGTGATAGTCAAACCATCTGTCCAGAGGTATAAATTGTTCAGTGATAAAGGGTCAGAGATAATCATCTCCTTCTATATTCTTAATGGAAAAATGTGCCTCAAAGGAGAGAGGGTTGCAATCCAAAAGGTTTTATCATACTGAGCCCATTATTCATAGCCCTTCACCTAGAAAATGTTTTATATCATTCACAGGCATACATTGTACGTTGTAAAATAATTTTGCTACAGCACCTTGTGTATACTGTGCTAGTTTTTATGATTATTAAATTGTGTAGAGCAATGTTGCCATCCCTCCCCCCCAAGAAACGACTTTATTATACCATTTAAAAACATCTTAATAAACTAGATGAGAATTTTTACTAACAGGAAGAGGTAGACTTTTTCAAAGTAAATATGGAACAAATTTAGTATACAGGGAGAAACTAAGATTGATGATCTTTCAAAACCTTAATTAAAAAAAAAAGAATGCTGCTAAGCCTTACTTGTAAATTCAGCCACACATAATTCAAAGACAAAATTAATTTGCTTTTCTTTGTGTGACAATAGACCAACTTTCTATCGATTATGCTTTCCATTTATTTTTCATCAGTACAAATGAGATATATATTTAAACTATCCAGTAAGAAATTGTGTTACTGAAGCTCTGTGCTTGCAATTTTAATTTCTAGAGAGGCATAGAAAAGCAGAAGGATCAACTCTGTGTTGAAGCAATTTTGTAGCTCATTTGAATGTTGCTATATAAACACTGCATCTGAATTGTTTTAATTAAAGGAAATAAAATAATTGGAGTCATTTTCTCCTGAGCAATTTCCAATGTCCCTCTGTCTAGTGCATGCTTCATACTTTAGTTTAAACGATATATTCCAATTCACACTTGGATCATGGAATATTTGGTATTTCATTTACTTGTTAATTGTAAGCAGGTTTGAATACGAAATACTATGCTTTCAAATGGCAAATATATCCAAATAATCCCTACAAACTCTCTGATAATTACATTCTATAGTGCCTGTAGACTGGAGAATACGTTCCCCGCACAAGTCTTTTACTTATTCTTGTTTTCCAATTGTCTAGTAATCTTTAAATCTGTCTTGAAGAGAATGCATGTTCTTCGCCAAGCAATAAGACTTTGTAAATATAGCTCTGGGTATTTTAGCAGGATATATTTATTACAATGTAAAAGAAAACAACCTGCTTTCATCTTTGGGGCCCGGCCTGCAACGATATTGTACAGTTTTGATCTACAAGAATTGATATAATATGTGATCCCAGAGGGCCCCCCCCCTTTTTCTTCCTTCTGCTAAATATCACAATCCTACTTTTATACTCCTCTAGCTACTAAAAGCCTATAAGGGGAGTAGCAGCATGTCTGAAGGAGAGACTAAAGAAGAAACAGCTATGTCAGGCTACAACTCTGTGAAATAGCCATCAACCAGCAGACAATCATGTATTTCAGCCAGCATAAGCTGCATGTCAAAGTTCCAGTTTATATCCTATGCATTACCCATAGGATTGCCAAGTCACCAGCAGTTCAAAGCCTCAGACTTAAGTGCTGAGGTTTAGTGATATTATAGGCTCAGCATTTTATTTATTGTCTATTTATTATTAAATTTATGTCTCATCTTTATGCTTATACAGGCATTAAAAACAGATTACAACAGAACAAGAACATGAAAAATATAAAACATCACATTAAAATTAATTAAATACTAAAATTTAAAAAAAGATTATAGTAACAGTAAGTTTGGTGAAAGTGATCTGTTTAATTTATTTCCTTCCCTTCCCTAGCTTATTTCCATTGCAATAAAATAATATTTACAACTTTAAACCTGTAAAAACAATTTTTGGGCTAACTTGGATCAAGAAGTTAAAAAATTCAAATAATAGGAATAATAACTTTCTAGTTATGTCATGGAGGTTTGGAGAATAATTACTTAATTTCACTAGGAAATAAAACTCAAAATGGATGATAGATGTGAAGATCACAAAAGTTAAAAACTCTCGTATGCCTAAGGAAATTTTAATTTTGATAAGAATTGATATTTACCCCCCTTTGGGGGATTTACTCAACATCGATCTTTCCAAAATATCCAGTAATATTATCATAGGAACCTCTTTAAGTTTATATATCAGTCTTGAAGTAGCAGTGGTTAGCATTGGTTGAAGTAGCAGTGGTTAGAATGCAGTATTGCAAGCTAACTCTGCCTACTGCCACCGGCTCAAGATTGACTCAGCCTTCCATCCATCTGAGATCAGTAAAATGAGGACCCAGATTGTTGTGGACAATATGGTGACTCTGTAAACCACTTAGAGAGGGCTGTAAAGCGCTGAGAAGTGGTATATAAGTCTAAGTGCTATTGCTATTCATTTTAACAATATATAGTCTTCCTCACAGTTTTGTAAGGATATTTCTTTTAATATTAACTTGAGATTAACAATTAGAAATATTTTTTGCCTACAAAAGAAAAGTGGAATAGGAATAATTTCTGGTGGACATTTAATAAAATGTAAGCAACATATAAGACTAGGCATATGCAAATATTTAGACCCAGAATAAAGATATTAACATGCTGGCTATACCTGTGAATGGCATCTTAACAGAAGCTACAGTTTTTGGCTTCAGTAATAGCTATGTGGTGCCAGGAAAATATCTGTTTGAGTTAAGGCGCTGTTAAGGAGATGAAGATAGAGAGTGCACACATTTATTACATATAAAGACCAAAATAGCTTGGGATAATAATACAGGTGAAACTGGACTGTTTCAATATGATTTCAGAAGTAAAACACTTAGAGAAATGTGCATAATAGATTAAAACGTTTTATAGAGACCTTTTACAAATGTACAAACTGAAACAAATATTGAATGTACCAAAACAAACTTAATGGTACATATATATATATATATACCATACTATACCATACCATACCATACCATACACCATACCATACCATACCATACCATACCATATCATACCATACCATACCATACCATACCATACCATACCATACCATACCATACCATACCATACCATACCATACCATACCATACCATACCATACCATACATACATACATTTTTTCTAGTCTCATTATCCAACTTACTGTAACCAAAGTCAAGCTGACCCTTTTGCCCTCTTGGAAATCTTAATTAATTACATTTATAATTGTAATTAATTACAATAAAACAGTTTACCCATAATATATTCATCATTAAATCAAATAGCTTCATCATATTAATTTACATATATTTTTTTATTAGCTGCACAGCACATGGCTATCTAATACTTTCAATAGAGCTGGATGACATCCATTGGGAATGTTGGAGTAGAAGATAAAAGACCAGGCTGCAAGTCAAATAAAACTACTAAAAAAGTTCCATTAACAGCCCAACAATAAAATAACCTAGGAAGCAAATTTACACACAAAATAGCAGTCTCTTCTGAATTAAGTTTGTTGAATTCTTTTTATCATTTTTTATTTACTTTTATTTTTGATGTCATTTATGCTAATAGTTTTATTATGGCTGCTTTAATTTTTATTGTGTTGTACACCACCTAAGATTGCACAATTGCTATGGGACATATGTTCAATAGATAAAATAGATAAAGGTTTCCCCTGTCCAGTTGTGTCTGACTCTAGGGAGCAGCGCTGATTTCCATTTCTTAGCCGAGGGAGCTAAGCCATGGTTATGTGGCCAGCATGACTATACGCCAAGGCACACGGAACGCTGTTACCTTCCCACTGAAATGGTACTTATTTATCTACTCCCATTTGCATGCTTTTGAACATGCTAGGTGGGCAAGAGCTGGAGAGGTAACAGGCACTCACTCCTTTGTGCGGCGCTTGGGTTTGGAACCTGGGCTATCAGCTTTCCAGCTGACAAGCTCAGCATGTTTAGAATAGAATAGAATAACAGAGTTAGAGGGGACCTTGGAGATCTTCTAGTCCAACCCCCGACTTAGGCAGGATACCCTACACCACTTCAGACAAATGGTTATCCAATCTCTTCTTAAAAACTTCCAGTGTTGGAGCATTTACAACTTCTGGAGGCAAGTTGTTCCACTGATTAATTGTTCTAACTATCAGGAAATTTCTTCTTAGTTCTAAGTTGCTTCTCTCCTTGATTAGTTTCCACCCATTGCTTCTTGTCCTACACTCAGGTGCTTTGGAGAATAGTTTGACTCCCTCTTCTTTGTGGCAGCCA
>QLTV01003974.1:234811-249724 GCA_003457575.1 Thermophis baileyi
ACACACCTCTCTTGCCACCCTATGGACTGTTCCTGTTCGTCCTGATCCATGAGCAGCTGCACGGTACGGGGGCAAGCCACAACACTCTGCATAGGCAGGATCGGATCCAAGGCCACTATCATTGTTCATCCCAAGATGTGATTAAAAACTTAGTTGAAGCATGCACCAAAGTTTCAGGGATATCCCAAGTTAACTTTGGAACCTCACTGAGTCCTTCAGTGCTGGGACAGACCAATCAAATAGATTTCTCTCCCCTGGTGTAGTTAGTTACATTTTGGGTCTTATTAAGAACTCTATAGTTAAGCAAAAAGTAGTAGTGAATTAATCAGAACTGTGTCTAGACTTATGCCCCCGCCATATTCACTGTTATTTTTTATTTTATTTTAATCTTTGAATGACTACTCATAAACAGTAAGCATGTCATGTTTAATTTTGTATCACGTAGATGTGTCAGCTTCTGATCACTTAGGAATTAATTGAAACATATAATTTGACTGGAGATGCTGAATTTTTGCATGCAACTGTGTATCAACAAGATTAGCTTTTAAATGTCTTTCTTTAGAAAAAAATACTGATGTTTAAAACATTTACAACTGTGTATAAGATTACGGTACATTTTTCACTATGTTTGCTTTTATGCCCAAACTTTGGGCAACTTCAAGTAAAAAAAATTATTATTTTTCCTAGAGGTATTCCTATTATTGAGAGAAAGTCTAAGCATAGAAAAAGATGCAATCCAGGTCTTTCGTGATAAGTTTGTACATTGCATAAAAAAAATATGCACAACCACGAAGCTAAAAAGAAAAATGCAAAGCAATAATGACAATAAATAAGGAAAGCATCTAAAGAAAAATAATCCATGGATTTCATATGGTTTGACCTTTCTCAAATGTTAGAACATGGAATTTTTAAATGCATTAAATGATGTCAAGGCATTCATCTAAACTGCTTTGTCCTATTGGTTGTGAACTAAATTTAAAAAGGCTAATGATCAAGAAGGTCACTAAGTGTTATTTTTCAAGCCATATATTATCAACTGCAGCATTGCTGAATGCAACCACAAATGTTTTAGAATGCCCATGAGATTTGGACTCCCTCTTTTTAAAAAAAAATTCCATTTAAAAACGAATGGAATACTGTACTGAATATGGAATACTGTATACAAATTTGCATACTTTTCTCCTTAGAGCAGCAAAAAAATTAGAAAGTATTTATTGAGTATTTATTCCAATCCACAGGGAATTTTTTCCTTGTTTAATGAACATTTATGTATCTAAGGAAGCAGGGGTGGGTTCTGGATCCTTTTGCTGCCAGTTCACTCAGGGTTGCGCTGGGCGCGCATGCGTGCTTCGTGCATGCGCACGCCCCCGTAGCAATCAAAAAATAGCTTCTGCACATGCGCAGAAGCAAAATCCAAGATGGCGGCACCCATGGAGACACTGACAGAACCGGCTCTGTGACATCATTGCCGGTTTACTAATGGTTCTAAAGAACCGGATAGAACCGGTAGGAACCCACCTCTGCACGGAAGAAAATATAGACGAATAAGGATCAATAAACAAATACGCCTTGGAGTGAAAAATCTGCAAAAACTATCAATATGTTCAAGGTTTGAAGAACTGATTATCAGTGGCTGGATCCTAAAGGCTATATCTCCATCCATCCATCCATGCATCCATTCATCCATCCATCAGGAGCTGCTACATGATTCCTAAATCTGACAAGATGGGACCAAAGTGTACAATCTCTTGGAGCTTGTGCATATATTTATTGGGAAGATATTGGGGTGATGTTGCAAATGCCTGACATTCATTCTGAGCAAATTAGTAAAACAAAGCAATCACCCAGAATTTTTAAGAATTGCATTAAGGCCTATGAAGAGACCAGAGGCATTTTTGTAAATGATGATAATTCTGAATATTGGCACTTTGCTTTGTATTTTGTAGTTTAATTATAAGTTTAAAAAAATGATGGGACCAAAACAAAGGTGGGACCAAAGGTGGGAGCATGCCTTTCCTGATAGATTTGGGAGCCAAGCAGTAACAATGGGAGAAAGTCCTACAAATGGCCTGTCCTTAGGCCATATGGGAGTTTGTAGACGATAACTGGCACACTGAATTCCACCTGGGAGCCAGCTGAGAGCCAGGCAGCAATGTTATATGAGCATAACAAGAAATGCCACAAATTGCCTGGGCTGCTGCATTCTGGACCAGCTGCAGTTTTGGAAATTTTTGTATTTTGTGATTTTCTCTTCTATTCTGCTATTTCCACGTACTGCAATATCCACTTCCCAAACTCTTTTGTCTTTTTTTTATTATTATCAACAATTGTTAAGTTTAGGATATTAGATGGCAGTGCTTCTCAGTTTGAATTGATATTCCAATTCACCTTTGTTGCTACTGTGTCATGCCATTGTTCATATCAATCTGAGCAATCTTCTTGCAGCAGCCAACTAGGTGGTCCACTGTTTATTCAGCTTCTTTACAGAGGCAGCTTTTGCTTTCTGTTGCTGTTTAGCAAGTCTGACTTTGTATGCATTCCTTCTTAAGATTTGGCCTTTGTGCAGCCAGAATGATCTCCTCTGTTCAACTTTCTTCAACTTTCCTGTTCTTATCCACTGCCAGGTATTGTTGTTTACTGGCTAGTATTTTTTGGAGTATAAAACACACCTTTTTACTCCCAAAAAGAGGGTGAAAACGTGGGTGCGTCTTATACACCGAATGTAGCCCCACCCAGCCACCCCCACCCCTTGGCTTCTGCCTCCCAGCAATTTACCTCCTTGCAGCAAACAGAGCAGAGCCTGAGTAGCACAAAGAACTGTTTATGGGCCTCCCACCATCAACTGAGAGGCTGCAGGCAGGCCCACCTGCTAAAATGAAAGTGAAACTAGAACTGCAAGGAGGCAACTTGCTGGGAGGCAGAGGCAGCATTTTATTTTCTTGTGCAAATCAGACTGCTGAAACTGGATGCAAGGAGGTAAGTCAATAACTATAAATGTCTATAGAATGTTCATATTAGTAGACTTATTTTTTAAAGGCTGCTGTATTATTGTTCTAGACAACTTAACAAAATGAAGAAGCTTTTTAAAATAAATGCTTGATCTGAAGAGGCCCAGTGCTATTGTATCTTCTTTTAAATAGCAGAGAATAATGTATACTTCAAGAAAGCCACATCAATTTTAACAGCATCTGTACAAGTAATAATCTGAAATGTAACAGTGTCCTGTTTTAGTATTAAAATAAGGCAGCTGAGTAAACCCTGGCTTAGTCATGTTTGGAGTAGATCTATTTAAATAATTGGGAGGAGTTAGTGTGACTACATTTAAGAAAACTTTCTGGTATTAATATACTGCCATAATGTACATGTCTCCAATTCTTTGCCATTTCTATGGGTCAGGCACACATGCACAGAAATACACAGCAAACAGTGTATATCATCTGTACTGTTTGCTGTTTGCTGAGAGGCAGAGGCAGATTTTTTTTTCTTGTTTTCCTTCCCCAAAACTCCAGTGCGTCTTATACTTCGAAAAATACGGTATATACTGTAATACATTACCTTGCTATATTTCTTTTCTGTTCTTCATTTGGTGTTTCTTGTAGGCCAGTTTAGTCTCTCCAATACTCAGTAAGCCTTCATGATGTATTAGCATCAGTGCCTCTTCTTCACTATCCATCAAGTATTCTTCCAATGGCCTGTTTTCTTCTTCTTCAATTGTCTAATATACTTGAAACATTCCATGCCCATCTATTTTTATTGATAACTAGTTTCTGTCAACATCACTGCATGGATTAAAAGCATGATTCATTGTCATTATTTTTCTGGTCTTCCTATCCAGGGCTTTTAGTTCTGCTTGAGTCCAGTCCACTATTCCAGTTATGTATCTACTGACTGGAATTGTCCATGTGTTAATTGCCTTGATGGTATTTCTTCCACTGCGTTTGGACTTTAGATCTTCATTCTCATAAAATATCCACTTCTAACCTTCCTCTTGACTTCAATGTGCTTGATGTTATCAGTCTGAAAGATGCCCATGTATTTGTAGTGATCATCTCCATTCAGACTCTTGATGTTATTTTTATTGCATACCTTAATTCCTACAGTTTTGACTATTTTTCCCCGTTGATTATTTTTATTAATAATACATATTTATACAAGAGTTATGCCCATCTTCCTCTTGAAATGCCACAGATAGAACTTCCATGATATACTCATATGGATTTATAGTAGCTATGAAGAACCGTTGTTCATAACTACAATGTGTTAGTACATTACATACTAATTAAATCCAAATAAGAAAGTATTGGAGATTAGTACTATTCTGTTTCAGTAGGGAAAAAAATGACCTCATTATAAATAAATGCCACACTGAAGTATGTCTACCAATTTTCCAATAGTTTTTTAATCTTGTCAAATGTTTTTAATTTTCTACTTAATTCTCAGGTTACTTTTTTTTGGGGGGGGGGGAGGAAGTATAGTCATTAGTATGTGGTTTTACTTAAATCTTCATCAGATTGCAGCCTACCCTGGCTGTCCCTGTTTTCTATACCTGATGGGAAGCATTTCCTTATGATGTAACTTGGCATTTAATTGAGCTATGGAAAAGAAGAAAACTTTAGAGTATTAAAGAGATGAATGAATGAAATGAAAAGTAGGATGCTCACACATACCTCTTGTAATTAGAATAAACCTACGAACCCCATATTACTTGCCCCAAATGTCATTCCCCTCCCCATGTGGGTGGGGAATTAAAAACTATTTATTTCCAATAAATTGAATAACAATGATGGATGTAAGTCAGTCAGTCAGAGGAAATGTCTATTGCAGCAGAAACTGTCTTTCTGAGGTATCCCTGTTGAACAATGCCCCTGAAAGTTGTCTGGCTCTTTAAGCCTGCATCAGATGCTGGACACAGTTCTTTGTTTGGTTTGGTTAAATCTAGAAAGGAATTTTGAATTAAATTAGAGTTTGCTCTGACAGAGAAAACAGTCTTTAGAGTAGGCAAATTGCATTTCTCTGGTTCAGTGATTTTGCTATGCCACAGCTCCTGTCAGGAAGAGTTTTGCATTATTGAGAGCTGGTAGGTTTCCTTGTAAATACCCACCAGCAGTACACACAGGAACCATACAACAGATTCCTTGTCTGCCTCTTATTCCTGTCTCAACACAGATGCACCAGAGCTCCCTTTACATGAACATAAAAATAAAACAAGAATGTATAAATCTCCATATAAAGTGAGGGTCTAATGAAGGGAAAGAATACCCACGTATACATGTCTCTTTGAGAAAAAAGTGCTTTCTTTTTCCTTTCTGTCTCAACTAAGTTTCACCCAGCTAGTTTAATATCTGGTGTTACAAAATCCAATGAGTTTTTAATGGAGTGCAAAGGCAGAAATGTTTCCTTCTCTTAAAATCATTCTGAATGCAAGCCTGGCACAGTTTACCTTCATTCAATTATAGCTAGAAGATCCATGCCAGCTGCAGCTATTTGGTCCCCAGCATGGAAAAGAGCACAGGTTTATCCCCCACTGGTATTCTGGCTGTATTCCTTTTGAGCATGGATGTTACTCTTATAGCCAGCATTGGACAAACTCTGAAATCTTTTCAACATTGTACTGGACAAGTCTAACACATCTGTGTCATAAATCTAACGATCTGTATCATATAGAACAAAACACTTCAACTTGAGCAGTGCTTAAGGAACTGGAAGCACCTAGAAAGAATAACTTCACAGTTATGAAATCTCAATCTTTATCTATGAAAGGTGAAGATTCTGCTTTTTTTAAGGGATTATTTTGCCTTCTTGGACTGTTTTGGACAGAAAAGGCAGAGAAATAAAACATACTTGAAATGTATTTATATTGTCTACATTTTCTTAGAGATTTCTGTTGTGGTATGAGGGAACTCAGTGATACATCTGATCAGTGGTGGGACTTGAATAACTTAACAAGCGGTTCTCTGGCTGGGTAGGCGTGGCTGGTTGGTCATGTGACTGGGTGGGTGACATCACTTATCACACCCAGCCCCGCCTCGCAGCCACTCACCTCAAAGGCAGAGGTAGGATTCAGCCGGTTGGGGCTAATCCTACCACTGGCTGGTCTCGCCCCTGCTCATTTTTTGGCCTGTTTTTTGGCCATTTTTGGCTGTTTTCAGGCTGTTTTGGGGCCATTTTTCGGGCCTTTTTTGGCCCAAAAAAATGGCCCAAAACAGCCTGAAAAATGGTCAAAAAACAGCCTGGAAAAAAGCCCGGAAAACAGGCTGAAAAATGAGTGGGGGTGGGGCCAGCCAGTGGTGGGATTTGCCGGTTCGCTGAACTGCGCAGAATCTTAACTATCGGTTCACCCGAACTGGTGAGAACCGGCAGCAATCCACATCTGCATCTGATATATTTGACATGCTCATCAGCATTCTTGCATATCATCCCTACTACATTAAACAGTTGAGGCTTTGCTTCATATTCCATGCCTTCAGAGGTGCACCAGCTACAACGTAGGGAGAATTTTGGGTTAGTGACTCACAGGTCAGCGGAGTCACTCCCAAGAGACACCAGTTTACCTCCTTTAGAAATTGAGGCACTTCATAACAAGTAATTGGTTGTTGTTCCAATCCATATTCATGGAGTGCAGAAGTTGGAACTGCATGTGTATGACTCAAATCAGAATGATTATAGACGAGAAATAACCAAAGTCAGATTTTCTCTTACAGAAATTATTGTGCTCAATGTTAAAAAATTTGAGGAATTGATGATCTTTGTCAAGAGGAACTTTCAATAACTAGGCCCCTACCATATCCTAGTTCCGTGATGGCGAACCTATGGCATGTGTGCCAAAGGTGGCAGGCAGAACCCTCTCTGCTGGCACGCGCACCGTCGCCCCAGGTCAGATCTCCGTGGCGTTTCTTTCGTGAGCTTCTGTTTCCCTGCAAATGACAAAACAGAAGCTCATGAAAGAAAAAGATCTTACCTCTTGCCGCGCTGCCAGTGTTGGGATGCCCCGCCTCCCGCTGACCAGCTGGTCTTCGGGCCTCTGCTGCACATGCACGCATGTCCATGCATGCATGCGCATGTCCGTGCATGTGCGTGCATGTCCACGCATGCATGTGCATGTCCACGCATGCATCCACGCATGTCTGCACGTGCGCTAACACGCACACGTGTGCACCTTTCAGTTTGGGCATGCGCGCACATGCAGTTTGGGCACTCAGTGTCTAAAAGGTTCGCCATCACTGTCCTAGTTCCTACTCTCCATCATATGTACTGTAGATAACAGCATCTAGAGATAATTAAGCAGATCCATATAAGAAGTGGGATATCTCAAATAATAATAAAGACTACCTACAGTAGATGTCTCAAAGGGATGACTAGCCTGCAAGACAAGGTTCTTATTTCTGCTAGCATCTTCATGGTACTTGCTTCTACCCACCTCCCAAGGCCACATCTACATTCTTTCAGAGAAGACATTTGTTGTCTTGAGTATCATGGATACTATTGTCTCTGTTATACTACTATTGACTATTCACCATATTTAATTTTCATGTTACTTGATTACAAATGTTTGTTCTTTGTTCTTTGACAAACACAGAAGAAGGATACTTCCTTTGGTGCTATTCATCCAAAGTGTTGCTTCTTTGCTTCAATGATGTGAACGACATCTCCTCTGAGCATGAAGCACATTGACAGTAATTTAGATTGTGTTACGTCTGAAATGTAAGACTAACTAATTTTATTTTGAAATACAGGAGAAGCTTAGCACCATTTGGAACTAGGTCCCTATTTAAGTTGCACACAATCTGGGGGGGGGATGGAAATCTCTCATTGTGGTAAACCCATACTCTTTATTAGGAAATTATACCTGCCTTGCAAAACGTTTTGTAGATTATCTTCCATATGTGAGTCCACCCTGCTGCCCTTTGCCCTTTCAAATTTGCAAGATAAGACTGCTTTCAGAAAGACGAAACTATGCTAAGTTAGATTTTAAAGCAAGTGTGTAATTTTTATTTTTATTTAGTGACGAGCAGACCAGCATGCGCAGAAGCATCCCGGGCGGGTGGGCGGAACATCCTGGGCGGGTGGGCGGAGCGTCCCGGGCGGATGGGCAGAGCCTCCCACTGCCGCCGCCGCTACCGGTTCTAAGAACTGGGCCGAACCGGGAGCAACCCACCGCTGGAGCAGACCTGAATTTTGCACTATTATGACTGCGTGGAGAAGCCAGAAATAAGCTATAAGCATAATTTGAAATTAAAGTAAAATAATTGAATACAATTAATATGATACTGTTATGCTTAAAATTATACTTTACTTGGAGAATTTGGAGATACATCCAGGAACTCTAGCCAAGGTTTTTAGGCATTTCATTTGTTCCTGATGCTGCTAGCTATACACTCCTGTTTTAAGCATTCCCATTAAATATTAGGAAGTAAGATTCTGACAGGATCATTAACGAAAGAGGGTGGTTTTTTTTTTGCAAAGCTAGAGGCATTCAGTTGTTTCTAATTGCATAATTATATTAGCGAGCTTCACTATAATATTTGGTTTTTTAAGAGCTCCAAATTTGAGTCATTAGATTAACCAATTAAAATATATTGATTGACTAAGAAGTCACCCTCAATTAATCATGTAACACCTTTTTTTTAAAGGGTTTTTTTTTTAATATTAGGTATTTACAAGAATTGCAAGTGGCAATTTTTCTTCATTTTCATCTAGGAAGCTGTTGCATATGTGCCTGATCCATCTAAGAAGATAATGCCTTTTTTTGCCTATTTCATTTAACTGATTAAAATGAATTAACATTTATATGATTAGTTGATTTAAAAAAAAATTAATCTCAGCTTTTATAACAAAAGTTAATTGGTGCTTAATACTTTATCGTTCATTGCTTTATTTTTCTATAGATCTAGCAACTTTAAAAACAAGAAAACTTTGCTTTGCATTTGGCTGATCTAATACCTGTCATATTATATGTGTCTGTGCGAGATTTCTTCTACCTTAATGAGCATTCTCGTTTTTCACTGCCCAAAATTTAAAATCTTGGAGCAATCCTGTTGTTGTTTATCATTCAATTTATCATTTAATTTCTGGTCAATGGATCAGTTGTAGTAAACTACTGTATATCATCTCTAAGAAATTGTTGATTCCCTTCATTCACATCTAAAAGGAAAGAAATATTTAAAGTAAGTAAAAGTAAAAAAGCAAAGAAATATTTAAAAAAATGACTTCCAATCTTCATCACAACAATGGCAACAAATTTAGTAATCCTTCATCTCCTATAAAGTTATATGCAAGTGCTTCTTCTCCCTGTAATCCATTCCATAAATTATTAATATTACAGTCCTGGTGTCAGCAAAAAATCCATAAGGGGTTTCCAGAATTTTATAGAAACATGTCTTATTTTAACCCATGGTCAAAGAAACTAATTTTGTACTCCTTCCTTTTGCTTCTAGCAGTCTTTATTTTTAATTCATTTAGATGTAGCTATAGGATATGATTTCTTTTCAGTTTTCCTTTTCCCACAACAGCTTCTTCAAGACTTTTAGCAAAGTTCTTTTGTAAATACAGTAAGCAGTCATTATGCAGTTTGTTTTCTTGGCTTATCATTTGTATTTCCACTTTAATTGTCATCTCTGTTTTATAACCCACACATTTTTTCCTAACATTTCAACAATTTGTTTATATTCTAATAGTTCTGCATCACGTGAGGTTTGTTTCAGATCTTTTTCCTGCAAATCTTTCAGGGTATTCTTTCTCACATCTGTCATTTCTTCTACAACATCATTTGGACATAATCAGGGGTGGGTTCTGGATCCGTTTGCTGCTGGTTCGCTCAGGGTCATGCCGTGCGTGCGCACGCACCCCCACAGCAATAAAAAAATAGCTTCTACGCATGCGCAGAAGCAAAATCCAAGATGGCAGTGCCCACGGAACACACCGAAAGAACCGGTTCCGTGACGTCATCACCGGTTTACTAACGGTTCTAAAGAGCCAGTTAGAACCAGTAGGAACCCACCTCTGGACATAGTCTATCCATAGAAACAGTAATCATTGCTGACATTGTCACTGTAGTTTCTGTTCCATTCTTCAAATATTTTCTAAAATATTTCAAATCTCATTTCATTTTCTATCATTTTGTCCTAAAGCTGATCTAACACAAAAGGCAAACTTCACCCTTTTCTTTATCCTTTCAGAAATCCCCTTCTGAAACCATAATCTGTATGATCTTGTATTCTCTCCTTGTCCAGAAAGTTTCTTTAGTCATGGCCAGGACATGGTCCACTTGTTAGAGACATGCTAGTTCACCATTCCTCATCCAGACGTCTGTAATTGATAAGGGTCCTCATGAAGTAATAAAAATCTCATTCATGATGAGAAATTGGAAGACTGATTTCAGCAAAGTATTTATATAAGCTCAGCTTATTGGTTGTGTCCCTGTGTTGTCAGTTGTCAAGGATATTCTGTGCCTTGACTGCATCCTCTATGAACATGTAAGTTTTATATATTATCACTTATATTCCATTCCCCCAAGTTACTTTCTGAAGATCCTACTTCTTAATTATTGCATTTACAAATAATTGTTTACGCTCTTTTTCTCCTTCAGTTCTTATTTTCAGTACTGACCTGCATTGGGTCTGAAGCATGTGTCATGTCCCAGCATATAACTTTTATATACTGTTGTTGCTCTCTAGTCCCATCTAGTGGCTGGAGAGACAAATACCAAGTATATTGTTTGAAGCTGACCCCACCCCATTACCCATCAGCCCACTCTCTCAAAACAAGTGCACGCAGGAAAGCCAGACTCAATTTCCTTTAGCATTTGGAGAAGGCAGAAGCACAAAGAAGAATCCATCTTAATCTGTGGCACATGGTCATCCAAGGAAAAACCCACATCCCACACACAGAGCATCGCTGGTGAGATTTAAATTGCTTGTATTTATTAATTGGTATGTTCAGCACAAAACCTGGGTGGGCGTGGCCAACTCATCACTCCCACCGAGTCACATGATCTCCCCCAGCTACGCCTACCCAGGTTTTGTGGCTCTATGTTTTCTTTTCTATGAGAAACAAGTATCTCTCTTTTCCCTCTCTCTTTCTCCCTCCCTCCCTCTCATCTTTCTTTCTCTCTTTCCCTCTCCCCATCTCTCTCTATCTCTCTCTCCCTTCCTCCCCACCCATCTCTCTCTCCCTCCCTCATCTCTCTCTTTCTCCCTCTCTCCCCTTCTCTCTCTGTGTGGTGAAGAACGATCGCTACCCCCAGCGAAGGCTTCTCTTTGGGCGACCCTCCTCCCCCTCTCGTGACTCCTTGGCTGGCTGTGGCACACGCAGGGAAACCCTCCTCAAGCGAGCGCCAAAGTGCAGCAAAGGCGCATGCTGAGGACGGGTGGTTGCTTGCTTAAGGAGAGTCTTTGGATGCTTCTCTCCTGCCCTAAGGATCCGGCCATTGCCTTGCTGTGTCCCGTCCCGTCTCCCCCCCCGCAGCTCTTCGGCCGAGCAAGGAGGGCGTGAACTCCAGCCCGAAGCGGCAGGAAGCGAAGGCTGCCTTACGTGCAAATGTGTGAAGGCAGCTACAGGGCTGCTTCTCTCCTGTCCTAAGGATCCGGCCATCACCTTGCCATGCCCCCCCCACCCTGCATGAGAGGAGAAGGAGGAGGAGGAGGGTCGCTGGAGCGAAGGCAGACTTCGCTTCCTGCCGCTTCGGGCTGGACCTTACGCCCACCCCGCTCGGCCAAAGAGCTGCGGGGGGGATGGGACATGGCAAGGCAATGGCCAGAGATTTAGGGCAGGAGAGAAGCCACGTCCAAAGACCCTCCTTAAGCAAGCAGCCGCCCGCCCTCCACGCGTGCCTTTGCTGCGCTTTGGTGCTCACTTGAGGGACTCCCTGCACATGCACACCCTCCCGGCCTCACCACAGCCAGCCAGGGAGTCACGAGAGGGGGAGGAGGGTCACTCGAAGGAAAGTCTCCGCTGGGGTGGCTATGTTCCTCAACCAGCGCCGGAAAATCAGCCCCGCCCGCTTCTCCATTCCCACCGTCGCCCTTACCTTCTCAGGCCAGGTGAGGGAGGGGAGGGCGAGGCCAGCCAGTGATGGGTCAGGGAGCCACAGCAGGGGGCCCAAAGAGCCGCATGCGGCTCCAGAGCCGCAGGTTGCCGACCCCTGGACTAACGTGTAGTGAGGACAGAACAGCATGCCTGGCTAACTTTCCCTTAAATCTCCATTTCTGTTGCATTTATATTCTAGAATGAACTCATTTTATCAGTTTTAGACTAATCTTTCACTTTTTGATTCCACTTATAAAGCAGCACACATAGCTGTTTTATAACAACTTCTGGTATGCATGAATGGTTACAGAGGTATCAAAGCCATTTGCTAAAAAGTACCAGTGATGAGAAATGCCAGTCTTAGCTAATTATTTCTAATGTTTGACAACCATGTAAATTGTCCATACAGAAAAGAAGCAAGAAAGAGGACTAATTCCAATATATGCTTGCATGTGAAAATTAATAATAATACTTTTATCAGTCATACTCAGCCATACTCCCCAGCATCCTAAAATGAGCTAATTTCAAGGATTAGAGATGAGATCCTGGACATAAAGTTATGATTATCTTTTTTAATCATATTGACCCTTGGTAATTTTAGAGCAGTAATCAAATTTTAGCCAGCACAGAGGGTTTTGCCTGTGGGCTACATGAGCCAAGGAAAGCCATTTTTAACCTTTCCAATTGAATCCTACATAGTTTTTGTTAAATAGACATCAAATACTTTATTTTAATCTGGTGGCTCGATTCACAAATTGCAGGGTCCTTGGTGCTCTCTGAGCTTGGTTGTGTGAAAAGTAATTTTTATATCAAATTAACTCTATTCCTGCACTGTCTCTAACTTTCCCTAAACCATTAACATGATCCACAGAGATCCAAGACTATAAACAATGTTGCAAGCAAAGGTAAATACATTGTTGCAGAAGATAGCTGAATTCAGCTGAGCTGAAACTGATTGATTCAAGAAAAAATAACAAACGGAAAATCCTTTACACAAATTTTCTTGAACCCACAAATGAGTTACCCAAACTCATCCTACAAATCAAAGAAAAGGGTCTGTAAACATAAGAGAAGTTAATTTAAATATTTTTGCCACTAAAGTTACATGAACACCAAGTTAAACATCACACCAGGCATGTATATACTCACACTCTGCATCCCCACAAAGATCACCTTCCCTATGAATATTTCTACCCTCTGTACCCCTATATGTAGCCTACCTTCAAGGGTAGGTTGGTTGCTCTGAAAATAAACTACCTCTTTCCGTGCAGCATGTTTGGTGTTCTTCTTGTAAGATCCCAGCTTCGATAGGACCTCAAAATCTTCTTACAGTTGTTTTCTTGCAGGCGTTTCAATGCCAAACTAGGTAACTTCATTAGTGCACCAAGGTCTACACAGTTCAACCCTGAGCTACAAATATTCTCTTCTAATAGTAACACAAATTATTGAAAGACAAAGCCATGATATAGTTTTGTTTATTTTACTGCAACATGGAAAGTCAACTGTTGTGGTTTCTAATGCATGCTTTAGGACTCCATGTTGTGTGTGAATTTGGCAGTTATAGCTCAGTTACATGATGGTTTAAACAATGCACAATTTAGTGTAACTTGCAAAACTAGCTACTGGGAGGACAGTATGGTGAAAACAATTTATAAACATAACTGCTGGGATATTGTTCAAAGGAGTGCTTTGCAACCTCAACCATTTTAAGGTGTGTGAGCTTCAACTACCAGAATTCCTCCAGCCAGCATGTGGGGGAGTTGAAGTAGAGACATCTTAAAGTTGCCAAGATTGAAAAACACTGGTTTAAGGTACTGTTATGGTAAAAGAAACTTGCTTCTCAGGGCTTTTTAATTTGGGGTGAAGAAAGAAATCTAATATAGGATTAGATAGCAATATGGTGATTGCTGGAAGTAGCCAAACTGCCTCACCCAGTTCCTGCATGTTTATAGTTATAATGCAATGTTCCAGTTTAAAAAAAAAACATGGCCATGATTTATACCTTTTAGGCGATATTTAGAAACACACAACAAAGGTAGTTTTCATTATTACCTTGTGAAATCAGGAAGTTTATCTAGATGAGAAACTGGTTGGTTTGATTTGCTTAAGGACCCAAATTCCTTGCTTTATCAAGACTGAACATCTGAACTCTCAGCTTCACCCAATAATAATTTAAATTGACAGTGCTTTTGGTCTGACTAAGAGCTAGATTGAATGACTGAATTCTGATCCTTGGAGGAAAGAAAACAAAGTAGAACAAAAAAATCTATGGCATATCATACACACTTGATTTCTATGGCTTCAGCAGAGGCATAAATTAATGGGGTAATAACAAGCAGCTGCAATAACATAAGAGGAATGATGTGTCAATGGTGCTGGAAACCCATACTGTGCTTCAGGTTTTAATATACGAGCAGCCTTATGGTTCAAACTATGTTTCACCTAGTCCAGCATTTGTTCCCTAGCCTTGGATTATTTCAGGTACTTCAGAGAAGGTGCAGATACTTTTATTTAGTGATCTGCAGCTGACATGAGAGCTTTGGGGAAAGGCAAGAATACAGTTATAGAACAAATGTGTTGCTTGGTATCACTAAGTAGGTCTGGGAATAAAGAATAGCAATAAAAATCCTGCAATAAGCTGCATTTTAGCCAAGGTAACCAATACTGTAGTAAGCTGACTGACCATAAACAACTTTTAATAGTCTCTACATCCCAAGATCTCTGAAACAAACATAGATTCTTCTTCTTCTTCTTCTTCTTCTTCTTCTTCTTCTTCTTCTTCTTCTTCTTCTTCTTCTTCTTCTTCTTCTTCTTCTTCTTCTTCTTCTTCTTCTTCTTCTTCTTCTTCTTCTTCTTCTTCTTCTTCTTCTTCTTCTTCTTCTTCTTCTT
>QLTV01003974.1:255561-269580 GCA_003457575.1 Thermophis baileyi
CTCCCTCCCTCCCTCCCTCAGCTTCCATACTAAAATTTAGTAACCCATAGTACTTTTTCTTGATTAATTTAAGATACGTGTAGAATTCTGCCAAAATTTAAGAATCTGGATGGAGAGACCAAAACAGATAATGGCATAGTGGGATAATACAATTTGCACAGTTTGGCAAAAGGCATGGAAGGAAGGAACCAGATGGATCTTCATGGGAACCTTGTTCTGTATTGTGAAACACCACTATTTTGTCTGCGCCCCATGTAAGTTTCACAGCAGGGGAACTCTAAGGACCTTCTTGATGCAGTGTCATATAGGATTTTATATGTTAAATCCAGTATTTTGAACTGGGCCTTGAAGCACACTGGAAACCAATGCAGTTATTTTTTTAATTCATTTTATTCTGCAACTGTGAGGCTCATGATCTACTGGCAGCCTGACTGCAATGTTCTGTTTTCAAGTAATCTCTAAATGGAGCCTCACCTAAAGGATGTCCAGCTTATATCTTCTTCTTTTCTATATATATAAAAATGGCTGTATGTATATATGTGTATTCCAGCATAACTCTGGAACGCCTCGAGCAATTTCAACCAAACCTGGTACACATATGACTTACTATCTGGCAACAAATACTGGGGGGGGGGGTAAGACACCCCTAGCACCCCTAGGGGTGGCCTTTTGGAACAACAGTCATGTTCTGTACACTGAGCGTTTTTCTGAAGAGGCCTAGGCCTCCCTCACACAGTAGGCCTATTGTGTTCTGGTTAAAAGTAAGCATAGTTTTCACTCTGGTCCACCAAACCAGCGGGAAGAATACTAAACGTTCATTGGCCGGGCCATCTGACAGCTCCCTATAAAAGGGCAAGCTGTCAGATGGGCTGGCTGCTGATTGTATAGGTCTCACATGAATAAAGAGCGGTTGTTGCTGTTAGCTCCGTGTCCTGTTCCTTCCATCAGCCGATCTAACACTGGCGACGAGGATGGGATTGGAAGAGCAATAGGACGACAAGAAAGGAGCTGTGAGACCGGAGTCCCAGCGGAGAAGGGAAATTGGCCGGCATTAAGAGAAGCTGTCACCACACAATGAGTCAGCATTGACAGTCAGAATGACCACCCATGCCCCACCAGCTCCGTTCAACCCAGCCACGGATAATTGGGATTCATACATGATGAGATTTGAATGTTTCATGGATGCCAACGACCTCCTCAATCTGCCAGACACTCGGAAAAGATCCCTATTTCTTAGCTATTGCAGAATCAACGTTTTTGAAACAGCTAAGGCACTCGTCGCACCGGCATCGATACAAACAGTGTCTTGACAAATCTACAGGAGGCACTACAAGCGCATTACACCCCTGTACAATCCAAGCTCGTAAGACGATGCGAATTCCATGACAGAATGCAAGAGGAAGGTGAAACAATTAAGCAGTACATGATGGCACTAAGGAAAGCCGCTGCAGACTGTGAATTTAGGGAGCTGGAGTACATATTATTAGAGCAACTGACCAGTGGAGTGAGAGATGTTAGCTTGCAAAGGCGGTTGTTAGCAAAGCCCAATCTCACTCTACAGGCCGCATTTAGTGAGGTGAGAGTGACAGAAGCCTCACATAAATCAGCGGCAGCTCTCCGGAAGGCGGGAAACGTGCCGACGCCGCACCAGACTGCCACAGTTCATCAGGAGAATACTGAGCAGATTGAGTCATCCAGTGAGGAAGATGACATCTACCGCCTCCAACATGACAAAAAGAAAACCTACACCGATGGAGACGGGAGACAGCCCTTATGCACAGGATGCGGAGGCAGACACCCCAGGCCAATGTGCAGATACAGGGAAGCTATATGCCGGCATTGCGATCAGAAGGGATACCTAGCAAGAGTCTGTCACGCTAGCAAGCCCGCAGGGTTCCGTACCCTGCAACCGCCTGTTTCGGCTGCCCAGGCAGAGGAGCAGAAACCGACTCCCTGGAGACCCAGGCACAGAGTGAATCCACCGCATGAGGAAGAGGATGCTTACCAGACCAACATCAGACAGACAAGATCATCCAAAACAAAAAAAATTCACGTGAGTACAGATAGAAGGAGCGAACTGCAATATGGAGATTGACACAGGGTCAACTCTAACAATTGTATCCTGGGAAACGATCAGGAAGGCCATACCTGGTATCAAGAAGAGGGACCTTAGACCACAACAGGTACAACTAAAAGATTATCAAGGGAACCGCATCCCCGTCATAGGAGCGGGGCTTTTCATGTCCAGTTTCAGAAGTTCTCTGGGCCTCTACAGCTGACAGTGGTTGGCGGAGTGCTACCGAGCCTTCTCGGCCTAGAATGGTTCGAGGCTTTGGACATGGGAGTAACTGGAATCAATGCCATCATCAAGGACAGCACGGGCGACCTGATTTGGGAGTTCAAGGATGTATTTAGCAACAGCCTGGGCAAGTATAAGGGAATGCTCATTTCTTTCAGCCTGGACCCCAAAATTTCCCTGATTCAGTTAAAGCTGCGAAGGGTTCCCCAAAATTGACAAAGAATTGGACAAACTAATTGGACAGGGAATCTTTGAACCTGTCAATCATGCACCCTGGGAAACCCCCATCGTTACTCCTGTCAAAGCTGATGGCTCTGTCTGCATCTGCGCAGACTATAAGTGCACGCTGAACAAGGCCCTACAACAGAGCGCCTATCCGGTGCCCATCATTCAGCACTTACTGCACTCGCTGGGGAAGGGTAATACGTTCGCCAAACTTGACTTGGCACAAGCATACCAGCAGCTGCCAGTCGATGACAGAACAGCAGAGGCCCAAACTACAGTCACTCACAGGGGTGCATTTAAATGTCACCACCTGCAATTTGGCATCAGTGTAGCACCAGGACTGTTCCAGAGTATCATGGAATGTCTATTACAGGGTATTCCTGGGGTAGTACCCTATTTTGACGATGTCCTGGTGTCGGCTACCAACAAAACAATATTATGTGACCCTTTAAGAACTGTCTTAACTAGATTTAGGAAAGCCGGATTCAAAGTCAAGCGAGAAAAGTGCCAGATAGCCATGCCATGGGTAGAGTTCCTGGGCTACATGATCGACGGGTCAGGGATCCATCCCACAGAAAGCAAAATCGCAGCAATTAGGGATGAAGGGAGCCTGATTAGGCCAGTAGAGAAGCCTTTGATTGAGCGTGACATGGCCTAAGTGGATCACCCGCCCCCACCTCACTGAGGTGGCCCAATCTTGCAGGGAACAGCTTCAGCCTGTGTTTCCAGGATCATATTTAGCCCCAACACAGGCCTAAGCTTCCCTGACACAGTAGGCCTACGAAGCGAAGGGAGCCTGATTAGGCCAGTACAGAGGGCTTTGAGTAAGCACGCCATGGCCTAAGTGGATTGCCCACCCCCACCTCACCACGGTGGCCCAATCTCACAGGGAACAGCTTCGGCCTGTGTTCCCAGGATCGTCCTTCGCCCCAATTCAGGCCTAGGCCTCCCTCACACAGTAGGCCTATGAAGGGAGCCTGATTAGGCCAGTACAGAGGCCTTTGATTGAGCGTGCCATGGCCTAAGCGGATCGTCCGCCCTCACCTCACAGCTTCGGCCCATGTTCCCAGGATCATCCTTTGCTCCAACTCACCGTGCGAAGGACGGGACCACCCCAACCGAGGCGAAACAGGTATGGAGGCCACAGAGGAGACCCAGCCTATTTCAGCAGGGATGGAGGAGGCGCAGCATGAGTCAGCTCAGGGATTTATGTTCCAGTCCCAGGCCCAGTTTGAGGAAATGGTAAAATGGGTGGTGGCAGAGGCAGGGGGGTGGCGCTTCTAAATCCCCCAGCTGTCCACAGGTTCCATAGCTGGGATTTGAACAAGGTCCTTATACTTTTAAAACCCTGTAAATAAAATTGCTTTGATTTTTCACTATAGATATAATTCATTCCTTTTCCTGTCTAATACAAGATTGGGATAAATAAATACCCGGGCAATGCCGGGTAATCAGCTAGTTCAGAATATAAGGGAACAATTAATATTCCACAATACAGACAAAAAAAATCAAAGTTATCCTATAGGTTACAGACAAATCATAAGTAGTTTAACCCCCCCCCCAATCACAGTTTTATTTTATCCCTCCCAGAAGATTAAAAAAAAGAATTCTATTCCTATTGTTTTCTAAACAAAGGATGGGCCTAATAGCTTCGCCATTGTATTCCACCTGCAGTTCTGCCATTTAAAATGTTCTCTTAAATTAATTTTGATAGTCTTTTGGACTCCCTGAACCTGTAGAATAAATTTGCATTTTCATGGGCAACTGGCATAGATTTGGATTTAAAGTCATATAAAGTTTTTCTATTCAATAATGGGTCTCAATTGATTTAAACAGTGCCTTATCACAGCTGAAACAGCCAATTGTAGATGAAAACATATAGAATGAGGTTTCAGTCCACAACATCTGATAGTTTGAGTTTATTTGTAGACTTTTTTTTCAGCAGCCTTTTATCTTGCCAACATCATTTGCTAGGTTCAATGTGCAGCCCTATTGCCTATTATATGTTCCCACCTATTTCAGGAAGTTGACTCACCTCACTATGTCCTTCTCCATTGCCCTTTCTGTTCAATCGGGCACAAGGACCTAACTATCCCTTTATTAATTATGTGAGTTTTCAGAAGATAACCTTATATTTTAGAGAATATTGATAAATGCTCAAATATTGTTAAATTATCATTGCGGTTTGACATAGGATTGTATAGCCTTGTTATTTAGACATGATTGTAAAGAGTTTTAATAATATTGCTTTATGTGTGAGAATTTAGGCAATGAGGGTTTTTTGGTTACTGACTCATATTTGGATTCCTATTCCATCCCATCCCATCCCATTCTATTCCATCCCAACCCTGGAATATCAAATATATTTTCAGTTACTCTGAATTACTCAATCAATTACAATTACTCATCTTCCTATACAAAACACTCTTGATGTTTTAACAGTATCTAATGTCACTTTTTTCTGGAATATTTGCTAGAATAACTGGCTATAGTCCTATGCACACTTACTTGAGGCTATGATTGTTAATTCATTAAACAAAATGGAATATAGTTACATTTTTGTACGGGCTTCTTGCTTATTTTAGTTTCATGAATAAAAAAGTAGTGCTTTCAGAGACAAAAGGAAGAATGAACTGAATGAGCTTGTGTATGTTTCTACAGATCTGATTGACTGCATCTCATATTTCATTTCTCCAAATTATTTCTTTGTGAATTAAACCATTCTATATAGGACAGTACAACACAATGGAAGAGGTTATTCTACATTCCAATACCAAAATAAAGGAGACTTAACAAAATGTGCAAACTACCACATAGTATCCCTAATTTAACATGCCAGAAAAATAATGCTTAGGATCATCCATGGGGATTAGAGACCTATATAGAAAAAGTGGTGTCAGATGTTCAATCTGTCTTTAGAAAAGGGCAAAGAACACAAGACATTAATCATGATGCATACTGGATAATTAAAAAGGCAAAAAAAATAACAAAAAGAAGTAAGTGTGTGCTTCAATGATTACAGAAAGGCCTTTCATTATGTCAAAAACATCAAGCTGTAGAAAGTGCTAAGAAAAGTGGGAATTCCAGATCATCTCACTATCTTCATGAAAAACTTATATACAAATAGTAATAACACTTAGACTTATATACCATCCATTGTGCTTTACAGTATTCTCTGAGCAGTTTACAACATCAGCATATTGGCCCCAATAATCTGGGTCCTCAGATCTTTGATTTTCTAAAGTTGTTAAAAGTATACAATTATTCTGTTGGATTCATAAAGCAGCACATTGAAATATTTACATTTTCTTTTACTGTGAATTCAGTATCAGGAGGAAACAATTTCTTTATACATCACCTATCTTGTTTACAATCTTGCCTTCATTTCAGTAAGATTTGGTTGGATGCCATCATTCATTTTTCTCAATATTTGAAATAGTAATAAATAGAAAGCACATGCAAGCAAGGTTATGCATATGGCTTAGATTTATATTCCTTGGGGAAATGAAAGCACTACAGAGGTTGATCAATGTTATTTATACAACCTTAGCAAGAATTCTGTTTAGACAGTGGCATAATCAATGCCGTTCAATATAGACCCACTACACAGGGATTGTGGTAATTAGGATTCCTGAATACTGTTTTACATGTTCATCTCTCTAAGTTGCAGAAAGTTCAGGGGTTAACTTTCTGAGATCTGTGAAACTATTAGAAACTCAATTTTTGTTGTCATGCTGCAACATGGAATAATAATAGGTGATAGTGGTGGTAACAATAGGGGGAAAATAGTTTTTGAAGATGGGACCAAGAGTATTGCATCTCTACTGGAAGCATCTCTATTATTTTTCCCCAAAAATAAGTATGATTTACTAGCTATACTATAGGATCCATGTGTTTACAAGGTATTCTATAGAATCCATACTATAGGATCCATGCATAGTATAGCTATACTACATGATCCATGCTACAGGATCCATGCATACTATAACTATAATACATGATCCATACTATAGGATCCATGCATACTATAGCTATACTATGAGATCCAAGCATGATTTACTAGCTGTACTATAGGACTTTGAACTAAAAGCTGAAGTGTGGAATCCTGGTGCTCTCTGAGTTGGTTGCTAGAAGATATAAGGTAGTTTTCTACAGGTAAAATTTCCAAGCAGATTTTAACTTGATTGCTCAATCAATTTCAAAATGTAACATAAAAGAATAGTCATTTGGGAGTTATAGAGGATGATGGGGCTTTTTTATGTTTTTCATGAAACTCAGTGCCTTAAAGAAAAGTACGTAGATCCTCCAGGTCTATAGGAAAATGTTTTGCCAATATCTGAGACCAATGGTAGGTCAAGGGACTTGACTATCACGCTATTGAAAAAGAACAATGAGTTGCTTGATGTGAAGAAAGTTATAGGCAGATTTTCATCATGTTGAAGCCACAAATAAACTTACTTGTATTGATTGCTTTTAAAATTCATCCTGATAAATCTGACAGGCATTATTGGAGGTTTATAATTATCAGTTCAAAGCATCCACAGTGTAGAGAATAAAACTTGGATTTAATAAGATAAATAAATTAAAAACGCACTGATTTTGATTCTCTCTCTCTCTCTCTCTCTCTCTCTCACACCATCTTGATTCCTGGTGACTAGATGGACAGGTACAGTCAGTTGTCTTGATCACATTTTAGAAGTAATTTGACATAGTATTCTACCTAGGGTTGAGAAAGAATGGTTGAGTCAAAGTCGCCCAAGTACTTTCTAGGCTTAAGACAAGTGTAAGGCCTCGGTCTCCTGACCTTTAGTCCAGTAAGACTAATTACTGTACAAAAACGTTAGTCAACATTAACTTACTCTGCAACTATTTAATGAACTCAAAGTTCTTACTTTCTTTACAGTATTTCTTACTATTCCTTGGTTTCCCCATACTGGTTGCTCTAGAATTATTGCAATGGAAATCTTGGCATACAAATTAAAAACAATAATCCCCAAATAATCAAGTATTTATTTAAAATTGCAGTTTTGTCTCTTTGTGTAAGGGTGTGTTAGGCGTGTTAGGGCATGCAATAGCTACATAATTTATTTAAGAAAATTTAAGAAGAATAATCTAACATAATGGAAAAAAACCCACTCCCACCCCCACCCCCCCAAAAATGCAGTCTTCCTTGAATGAAGCTTGGTCCTTGGTTATTTAAAGTTTGCCTAATTTTCTCGGCAGCAGTACAGAAATAATTTACTATTGCTTTCTTTTTGGATACCTTTCCTTTCATGAGTTCTAGTATACTTTAGGAATGAAAGTCTGCTAGATAATTTAGTCACTCTCTCTCTCAGCCCAACTTACCTCACAGGGTTGTTGTTGTGGGGAAAATAAGGGGAGGAAGGAGTATTAGGAATGTTTGTCACTGTGAGTTATTTATGAATAATTAATAAAGGTGGCATGTAAACAAAAAAACAAACAACTTATTTTTGGTTGCAGTGACATTAGAACATATCTTACTTACTTAAGTGTTGCAATTTAAGAATGTATAGGAAGTCAGATTGGGCTTTAAGATGCTTTCAGACATCCATTTTAAAAAACCGCTAACCTGATTAAATTGACCAAAAGATGATTCCAATTACATTGTAAGTATGGTTCAGAGCTAATTTTATGAAACTTTATCATGTTCATGACTCCAATTACATTGTAAGCATCATTCAGACCTAGTTTTATAAAAGCTTATTGTGATTTTTTTAAAAATTATCTCCTTTCTGCCTTGCCATAATCCAGAGATTTTTGATGGTTTATATAAAGTATAAACTCAAATAAAATTCCATACAATTATAAACAACAAAGCAACCTCACCAAATGCAAATTACAACAATAGAAATAGAAAATACAGGCGGCTTAACTGAAATCAGGAGACTGGTTCTTTAGAACAAGTCAGTCTTTAAAAGCTTCTAAATGTTAGCAAGGATCTCCACTGGGAGGCTGATGTGCAGCATTGATGGTGCCACAAAAAAAATCCCCCTTTGCTTTTGACTGCTCAAAAATGTGGGATAAATAGCAGTTTCTTGTGACTCCACTGAATTGGTTATCCAGGATTGGTAGGATTATGTGATCCTGCAGATATTCAGGCATCAAGCTTTATAGGTTTAAACTAGCACCTTACTGTACACTTCAAATACGTACAATATATTGTATATTCATGATCCATTGATGGAAATGATATATTTGGGAGCACTATGCATTTTCTCTATACTTTGCATTTTTCAGTGTCAAATTGTAGTCTAAATAATCTTCATTAAAGTTGCTAAAATCATGCAAAGAACAGCTGAAAGTTTCTTCAACAAAGGCATGCACATCTCCACAAGCGATATTACAGAATGCTACTGGATAAGTTTGAAATAGCACTCTAGACACACATGCATACACATGCTATTGCCGTGTGTGTGTGTGTGTGTTTTGTGTGCGTGGAAGTTTTAAATGGGCTGTAAATTAATGAAAATATATTTCCTTTTTTATCTTTTTTAAAAGTCATTCTGTACAAAAGTCCCCCCAAAACAAACAGCATGCATTAGTGATTCCCTACTTCATAACACATAAATACAACTCATCTCAGTTCATTTCTGTTAACTGACTGGACAGAAATGCATAGCATCCCTACGAAAAGAGATAGTAATTATGTTAGATTCTACTCCTATAAAGGCCATTTACAGTAAACACAGCAGTGGGCTCAGTTAAATTAAAATTGATTACATGTGCAGTGGTTCTTCAAAGCTTTCGGGACTGTACAATTAAAAATTCAAAGGTTGCTATTTGGTTTACTTGTGAGATTGGTACTTGATTTAAGCACCCAGCAGGCAAGTGATGGGAAAACACAATGGGGGACAGAAATGAAGATATTTCGTTTCCAACACATACCTGTTAGGAAAATAGATAACCATAACTATCAACTAATTTCTTTTATTTAGTTTATAAATATATAAAATTGAGACTCAAATTTTAACTTCTTAATGTTCCTCAACATTAAGGATAGTGCGTCTATAAGTCATTTTAATTTTTAGTCCACATAAAATGAACAATAGCAAAATGCCATTTATTAAATGACCATACAAAAGTAAAGTATGACATATTTTAAAGTACTAGGGAAATTGCATTTTTCCCCTGGAAATAGCTCTATAGAAATCTTTTATTATCACTCACTGGAAAATAGGTCACATTTATGCTTTTATGACAGAATACAGTTTGTTCATCATATGAACCAAAGATGAATTTTCAACATATGGTCTGGATAGAATGTTGAGTTAATAATATTCAGTTATTCAGAAAACAGGTACTGTATATTCCATTCAGTTGGATTTAAGGGCTACTATATTAGCATTAGACCAAATGTAATCACAATTCAGACATCTTTGTGTCACCTATTCACTATAAATGGAAACCAAGACACAAATAAAACACATCCTTTTGATGGGAAATAAAGGGATCAGAGTTGTGCCTTCATGAAGAGCACCTAAAGATAAAGCAATCTGTTTAAGATATCATTAAAATTCGATTCATTTTTTAAAAATAAATTTTACATTTTGATTTGATTCATTCATTCATAGATTCAATTTATATGCTACCTGACTCCCAACAAATTTGGACAGCTTACAATTAAAAATGAAGTAAAGTACAAAACACACACACACACACACACACAAAAAGAATCATAAATGGCCCCAGGAACAATGTAACAACCTTCACTGTGCCATGAAACCTGGGAAAATAATCAGGTCTTTAATAGTTTCCTGAACATCATCACAGGGGTGGGTTCCAACTTACCTCGCTGCCGGTTCGCTCCCTCCCGTGTGGGTGCGCCTCGTGGGTGCACGCACGCTTCGCGCACGTGCGCATGCGCAGTAACAAAAAATCTGGAAAAAAAACAAAGCCGAAAAAAAGATGGCGACTGCATGCACAGTGCCGGAAGTCGGCTTCTGCGCATGCTCAGAAGGAAAAAAAAAATTAAAAAAATGCAAAAAAAAAATGCAAAAAAAAAAGAAGGCGGCCCCCACGGGCCGGCACCGACTGATCTGGTTCGGTGATGTCATCGTGACATCACCAGCAGGCCGCTACCAGTTCGGGAGAACCGGTCCGAACCGGGAGGAACCCACCCCTGCATCATCAGGGTGGAACTATCCAAGTGTCTGGTTGAGGGGACATCATTCCAAAAGGCAACACTGTGACAGAGAAAGGATATTCCTGGGCTCTGCAAGATGACACTTGATAGGACCCAGAATGTACCCACTCTGTCTGATCAAACCAGATGTATAGGAACAATTGGAGACAGGTGGTCCCTCAAATATCCAACTCTCAAACAATGATCCTGATGTCTCTGAGTGTGGCCTGCCCTCAGGATCTTTCCATACCTTCCTCTACCTATCCTGGTCTTGACACTACTACTCATCACAGGTGAAGTTTCAATCATACTGTTATGGCTACAGTCTTGATTTGGTTAATCATATCCTATGGATACCCATGAATGAGCATCACATAGGAATTTGAAAACTACTAGTTAGACCAGGAAAGAGAAATGATTCTGAAAGATGGCAGTGGCAAATCTCAAATAAGTTTATTTCAAGAGGGTCCTTAGGTTTTAAATACACAATAAACTAGACCATTTGAAAATAATATTCTCAAGGGTTGGGGAATTATAATAACAATAAATTAAAATAATATTTAGTTCCACTTAACACATACCCAAATCACAAAAAGTCCAATAAAACAGTGTCTATGGAGATTCTCAGTTATCCAGGTCATGGTTTTCCCAAAGATGCTTTTTCAAGAGGCAACTGGACTTTCTTGTTTTTTTAAAAAAAACATTTCACTTCTTATCCAAGAAGTTTCTTTAGCTCTGACTAGATGGTGGGGAATGGAAGGATTTATATTCCTTACAGACAGCTGGTCATTTGCATTATTTTAGAGAGTTGTTGAGGCCACTTGGAGGTTTGTCTGTGTCCTCTACTTGCACTACTCAGGTGACCTTGAGGTTACAGCCAAACCTCCAAGTGGCCTCAACAACTCTCTAAAAGTATGCAAATTTCCAGCTGTCTGCAAGGAATATAAATCCTTCAATTTTCCACCATCCAGTCAGAGATGAAGAAGCTTCTTGGATGAGAAGTGAAAAGTCTTCAAAGAAAAACACAAACATCCAGTTGCTTCTTGAAAAAGCGTCTTTGGGACAATAAAGCAGTGGTAAATTATATAGGTGGAGGAAACAATGGAAAAAGAAAGATTTAATTTTCCAGTATATTATAAGCATGTACCCAAAGCTACATCTTTTCAAGTCCAGGTGTTCTAGTGAAATGGTCTGGCTCTTTGAAGGAAGAGGTATTAGGGAAAAAAATCTTAAAAGGGACATTTGCTGCAGTTTATTACAGCCTTCAGGCCTGTTCATTATGAATTGAAGCTAGTGATCATAGTACTTTTTTCCCTTCCTTGCCCTACCCTTGTTGTGTTTTCCTTACATTTTTTTCCTAAGCTCTTTCTTCGTTAAGGTTGTATGATGGCTTTCTTTAGAATATTAATAAAACTCTGGGAAACTTTAAATAGATGTGTTTTACTCAATTGGGCTACCTCTTGTATCTTTCCATTATGAATCTCATTAGTATTGAATTAGGCTGAATCTGGTATTTACATCTTCTCTGGACACATGTAGCCACATTCAGGCACTAAGAAAACAGTAGCTTTTTGGGATTTATCATACCTGAATGGATATATGTGTTTTAGTTCCATCACTGAAAGTTTGTAACTATGGACGTTGATTTCCCTTCCTCAATTTCCCTCCCAATTTTCTGGCATCGGAAAAGAGTTGAGATGAACAGATTAGCCATGTAAATAGTTATTGTATCAGTCATTTCATGTCTTGTAGGTTCTTGTTTCCTGTTTTTGAATCAATTACATTCCCTCTCTAACATTTCAAAGCCTATCTGAGATAAAATAATATCCTGTTGTCTTTAGCGTACAAATATACAGGGGCAGTTTGATTTTTGTTAGCATTTTCTATGTGCTTATCATTGCAATGACCTTTTATCAGCAGACATACACTGGGCATCATTTTATTGGTTTTTTCCCCCCTCCCTCTTCTACCAATATCCTCCCTATATAGTACAGCACCCAACTGAATATTGTTAGTGCTAATAATCTCATATTAACTGTCAGTCAAAATGTTATTCTGTGGACCTCTATAAGAGATTTATTAAATGATAAGGAGAAGAAGGGACCTAAACTGGAATAACATAAAATCTTGCAGCCTAATCCATTACAGTGCTGCAATTGCATAGCCTTGCTATCTAATTTTTATTCTAGCTTAGACTGTGTGTCTGCTAATTAGCATACACTATCAATAGAAGTGGAGTGGTTACATAAAGAGCTATGGAAACCACAAGGTTCACAATAAGGCCGTACTTCTATATGCAAATAAAGTAAGCCATTTTCAAATAGGCATAGACAAGTAGGACCTTCAAAAATGTGGGAGAATAGTTGCTGTTTAAAAAAAGTGTTCTGGTACAGGATTCTAGCCAATAGTTACATCCACTTATATGAAATAACAAGGCCAGATATGTGATTTTAATTGAATTAGGATGACAAATTGAAAGAGTTGGAAGGGACCTTGGAGGTTTTCGAGTCCAACCTCCTGCTCAAGCAGGAAACCCTACGCCATTTCAGACAATTTTTTTTTCCAATCTCTTCTTAAAAACCTCCAGTGTTGGAGCACCCACAACTTCTGAAAGCAAGTCGTTCCAGTTCTTACTATTAGGAAATGTTTCCTTAGTTCTAAGTTGGTTCTCTCCGTGATTGGTTTCTATCCATTGCTTCTTATCCTGCTGTCAGATGCTTTGGAGAATAGGTTAACCTCCTGTTCTTTGTGGCAGCCCCTTAAATATTGGAAGACTGCTATCATGTCACTCCTAGTCCTTCTTTTCATTAGACTAGACATACCCAATTCTTGCATTCTTCATATGTTTTATCCTCTAGTTCTCTGATCATTTTTGTTCTGTTCCCTACACTATTTCTATAGTTTCAATAGCTTTACAACACCTAAGCCTGTACAGAGAAGTCAAGCTTCCTAGTTGCCATACCAATTACTCTAGATAAGTCTAATACTGTAACTATTTTTGTTACATTCTCAGACTGAAACACATAGGCTTCAGTCAGGTCCTCCATTCTGGAGGGAAAATACTGTCTGCTGATTGGTTAGCCTGTCTGACAGCTCCCTATAAAAGGGCTGGCTGTCAGACAGGGCTTTTGCTGGATTGTTAGCACTTGACTAATAAAGAGCTGTTGTCTTGAAGTCACTCTAGAGAAGTCACTTTAGAGCCGAGGTGGCGCAGTGGTTAGAGTGCAGCACTGCAGGCTACTTCAGCTGACTGCTAGCTGCAGTTCGGCGGTTCTAATCTCACCAGCTCAAGGTTGGCTCAGTCTTCCATCCTTCCGGGGTGGGTAGAATGAGGGGCCAGATTGTTGGGAGC
>QLTV01003974.1:274169-284620 GCA_003457575.1 Thermophis baileyi
TCTCCGCCTGAAGCACATAGGCTCCAGTCAGGTCCTCCATTCTGGAGGGAAAATACTGTCTGCTGATTGGTTAGCCTGTCTGACAGCTCCCTATAAAAGGGCTGGCTGTCAGACAGGGCTTTTGCTGGATTGTTAGCACTTGACTAATAAAGAGCTGTTGTCTTGAAGTCACTCTGTCTTCCTCTTCCATTCACCCTATCTAACAATTTTCTACCATCTTCATTTCCTATTATAATTTCCACAATTCTGGATGGAAATTTGAAGAGCCGAGGTGGCGCAGTGGTTAGAGTGCAGCACTGCAGGCTACTTCAGCTGACTGCTAGCTGCAGTTCGGCGGTTCAAATCTCACCGGCTCAAGGTTGACTCAGCCTTCCATCCTTCTGAGGTGGGTAAAATGAGGACCCAGATTGTTGGGGGCAATATGCTAACTCTGTAAACCGCTTAGAGAGGGCTGTAAAGCACTATGAAGCGGTATATAAGTCTAAGTGCTATTGCTATGGAAGAATTATCCAAGCTTTCATCTATAGATATATGATACTCCTCCAATATTATTGTCCAACAGGAGATATTGAGAATCTCCATAAACCTAAAATGTAATTACAGTGCTAAACTATGTTTGGTTGCTATTTTCTCAGCACATTCTAACAATCTGGTTAGAATCATAATATGCACAAAGATACTTCTTATTTTTAAGTATTTCTATTGAATTCAGTCTAGTCGGAGTAGTGAAAGAATGCATAGAATTGAATAGTATCACTATTGAATAGTATCACTAAACTAGGGGAAACTGAAGTGTTGAAAATGATTAGAGCAAATGATTTTAAAAATTCAGTCAGAAACCTAAAATAATATGATTTGGCTTGTATCAATTTAAAATAATTTTGTGCCATAATTAATACTGGGTGTATTGTAAAACAATAAAGTTCAACACAAAGAGATTTTTTTTGTTGTCTCAGCTATTAGATATAACAGAGTTAAAACAAAGATTCCATTATGTTCTGTTTGCAACTATTTTAAGTGCATGCTTCAGAGCAAATAAGTTTGCAATTAATGATGGTTTTTAGATTAAAGGAAATATGTTTACACATTGCTGTGGAGCAGAAAGGCAGCATCTGCTTTTTTCTGTCAGGTTGCTGAGGCACAGCAGGTGATGTCCAACAAGGTTTTTATTACATAAAGATTTATGTGAATAACCAGAATGCTGATCTAATAACTATTAGGCCCTGCTGGTCTTCCTTCCTACTTGTTTTTTGAATTCATTTCAATAAATAATTGTCAGGATATAAAGTTCCAGAAGCTTGAATTCAAAAAGTGGTATTATGAAAATAAGGAATATAGCAGAAAAATCTTAAATTTTAAACCTTCAAATTAGTATTTGGATGGCTGTAGATTTTATTGACGATTTGAAGTATCCATACTTCCATCCATAGTATCCATACTAGAATCCATACTGTTTCTAGACAGCCAGTTTGCTGTAATGGTTAAGGTAATCAGGCTAGAACCCAAGAGATAACATGTTTTGCAATAGTGGTGAATATCTGTAGCTCGGGTGTAGGATGAGGGTGAAGTTCTTTCTCCGAGCTTGTGGTTTGGTTTCCAAACATTTCATTACCAGGCTAGGTAACATCTTCAGAGGAGTTTAAGGGATGTCAGTGTCGGTGTCCTTCTGTTTATAAGGGCTTCAGGTATGGTGTGTCAAGTGAGAGTCTTGTGATGGGTCAGCTGTGAGTCATCAGCCCTTATTAATAGAAGAACACTGACACTGACATCCCCTAAACTCCGCTGAAGATGTTACCTAGCCTGGTAATGAAACGTTCAGAAACAAACCCACAAGCTCGGAGAAAGAACCTTCACCCTCAGATAACATGTTCTAGTCCCGTGATGGCGAACCTATGGCACGCATGCCACAGGTGGCACATGGAGCCATATCTGAGGGCATGCGAGGCGTTGCCCTACGTCAGCTCCAGTGCACATGCACGCGCTGGCCAGCTGATTTTTGGCCTCGGGGAAGGCTGTTTTCGCCCTCCCCAGGCTTCAGGGGGCTTCCCTGAAGCCTCCAGAGTGCGAAAAATGGCCCAACGGGCAAACCGGAAGTTCGGAAAAATGGACTTCCGGTTTGCCCGTTGGGCCGTTTTTCGCACTCCAGAGGCTTCAGGGAAGCCTGAGGGTGAAAAACGGCCTAACTGGGGGGGGCGCATGCGCGGGGATGCACACATGCACAATGTGGCGCATGTGGGGGGTTGTGTGCTGGCACGCTCACATGCTAGCATGCGCACACACTCCCATTTTTGGCACGCAAGAAGAAAAAGATTTGCCATCACTGTTCTAGTCCTTTCTTAGGCACAAAACCAGCTAAATGATTTTGGGCCTGATACTCTTTCTTAGCCTTAGGAAGAAAGCAATGGCAAACTAGTTCATGGATTTGCCCAGGCAGTTGCCAAAAGTCACAACTGTCTCAAAGCTTCCCAACCCTGAAGATGTTTCTACATGGAAACTCCCCAGGTAAAATGGAAAGAATTCTAAAGCAAATGGTATGAAGGAGGAAATCAATTGTGATAGTAAGGACAGTCCCCCCCCCCCCAAAAAAACATACTTTTTAATACTTTTTTGGGATGGTGGTGGTGGAGGGAAAAGATGCTATGGTGGAATTAAAATAAAGTAAAATTGTATTTCTAAGTCCGCCTCTGTCTTTTATTAAAAGGATATAATGCTTTATGCAACTTCCCCATTGTTTGTGTTCATGTCAAACTAGTCTTAACGTACAATTTTCTTTTTACAGTGTTTCCAAAATATCCACTATTTGTTTTTGTTTGTTGTTTTTAGGGAAGCTTTTCTAATGGATGCTATTTTATTTCTAGCTCTTCTCAGTGGATAGCTACGAGTAGAAACCACTTTGGTTGATCATGTTATTTTAAGATAACCCATCTCCTTCTACATTCCTAATTTGGAAGCAATTTCTGTTCCAATGTCCATGCTTTTTCTGCTGGAAGCTGGGGAAAATATCCTCCCTCCTCCCTCCTCTATCCTTCTTACTAATGTTATCCTTATAACAACTCTAAATGTATCATGCAGGAAGTGGATAATGCCTTTACCTGCCTAGTGTAACCTTGTTTAAAAGCAACTTTATTTTGACAAGAGAATAGTTGGCTGCTATTATTTTGATTTTAAATGATGATATTTAATATATCAGCAGAGCTGAATTTTACAGGGTTTTACCCACAGTGCATACCACTCCTTGTTTGGAATGGGGCTACTTCTTTTTTTCTTTTACTTTATGTAGATCAAAAGATTATGATTGCAAATGCTGAAGTGATTTATTCAGTCACTCCAACCAAAATAAAACTGTTCCTGAAGGTCTTTTTTTTTTTTACTTCTCTGAATAGTCAGCATGGGAGTTCATTGCTATTGTAGTAAGCCTTTGAAATTATACTTAGCAGTTTCCTGCTTTTTAATCTTTGATCATGCCCAAATCAATGTGTAGGCAACACAATTCAATTCACTTAAACCGGGCAAAAGGGGGAAAATAGTAACTCAGATGTCTGATATGAACTTCATATTGTACTTCACTACCAATAACAAATGACCTAACAAAACTATTTCTCTGATGTTTTTGTTCTTTGCTCGTATTTCCTTCTTTCCTATGAACATTTCTAACATATTAATTGGCTGGTTCCCTGTATACATACTGTCTGTTATTGGTGGGGAACATATAATCACTAACTAGAAGCAAACCTAGTGGATGATGGAATTCTCCCCATGCCCAGTAGAATAGAAGTAATAACTACTTACCTGTTATTTATTTACCACAGCTTTACAGTAACAAAAGCATTCCTTCCAAGATTGGGCAAAGTATAATGAGCTGGTAGACCTGATCTACAAATAGGTTATCCAGCTGCAAGCAAGGCTGCCCTGCTTATCTTGATACTATAATGATGTCACTCTATGTCCTTGCCCCCAGAATTTCAAACTATGAAGAAAAATGGGGGATATAACCTTAAATGAAGTCCAGATTTCATTAATATCTTTTTCTTTATGAGTTGGAATTAGAAAATCAATGCTGGACTCCCACCTCAGGAGATAGTTTCAGTTTTCATTGCCTCAGAATAGGCAATGTACCAGAATAGGAAAAATGGAATCTCTTTATATTATTTTAGCCAAGATGAAAGGTCATGCTCAGAATTAGATTCCAAGAACCAAGTGAGGAAGAGGTGACAACTGATAATTGTAGCTACAGGCTAATCCAGCATTTTCAGGAACTACTTATTGGTCAGTCATGGCCATAAAGGAAAGGAAAGACTGACAATTTAGGCAGCAGAGTCCTTACCTTTTATGGCTTCAAGGGCCCTGTTCCCACTGCCTGAACAACATACTCAGCTGCTGACTCAATCAAATCTCTGCGCTACTAATTTTGGCAACATAGAGTCACACTAATTGCATCAAAAGGTACTCCATTTGGGGGAAACAGATGCCCTACCCATTTGCTCCAAGAAATTCCTGCATGCTTTTATATGGACAACAGGTCTTCATCTCCCGCTTCTTCTCCATTAGCCAGCCTTTTGCCATCAAATGCCTTGGCCAACACAGCTAGTCAGTATTTGGGTGGTATATTCTTGGCTGCAAGCCTCTGTCTATGAATTCTATAATGAAGACATTTGCATTTTCTAACTCTGATTTTCTTGGAGAAGAATGCTGGAATATATCATAATAAACACAAACATACATGCCATGTTGAGCAAAAGTGTTATTATGCTAGTTGATCCTTTTCAGGCAACATCTCCTAAAAGGGTCATAGAAAGAAATAATGGCAGTACATTTTCAGTATAGTTGGGAAAAGGCAATGAAGAATCCAGCTTTTCTCAATGTGCATTAGACATTCCAACAAAAAATGTTCTTGATAAAATATTCTGCTACCATATTTTGCTTGTATCTGTGGTTTTTGTTTCAGGAGCTTTTTTGGGAGATAAAGCACTATGATCAACTAATTTTGATGGTACTGTCTGATAGACTGTAAGAATGTCTTTCCCTTACATTAGAACAATTTTGCTGCTGAATTTGCTTCAGGGAAGAAAAATCTCATGGATGTCTGTATAACAACCATCTGTTATGGTTGCAGTATTTGCTGCACTGCATGGAAAGAAGTGCCAAACTTTATGTATGGATCTATGGATTTTAAATCTTCAGTTCCTTTAATGTCCAAGGCAGTAATTTTATTGTTCATCCACATAAAAACACAGGTAAATTGGTTCCTCACCAGATAATCTTGAATGTCTCTTATCAGGAAAAAAGTTTCTATTAGAATTTCTATTACAAACTCCTGTTTGAGATAATGAAATCCTATGAATAAAGCCCTGTAGAAATAGCACATTCACCTTTTGAACTGGGATACTTATGGTATTATTGTTTTTATCATTCTCTTTTTATGTGGGAGCTCAACTGGTGCATAGGAGTCTCCTTTCATTTTATCACCAAAAAAACAAAACAAAACCCAAAACAGAACAGAACAAAAAAAAAACCCCCCACCATATCTTATAAAGGAAATTATTCTGGGACAGAAGGACTGGGCTTTCTCAATACAATAAGTGGAGACTTGGAACTGGATCTCCTCAGTCCAAGTCCAGTACTTCAACCACTACTCTAGCCTTCTTTGTAGCAAGATGAGAATCATTGATTTATATGCTGCTCAACATATTTGAGGAGGTTTAAAAGCAGGCAGAATGAGCCAAAAAAGTGGAAGAAAATTGCACAGAGATTGAATTATCCATGATTCTCATGGGCATCAGATTTGATTTCACAGGCAACCTGATGAAGAACGAATGGATACAAATGACTAAGAATATGGATCTTATGGTATTTAATTTTGTGATTTCAAATATGGATCATTTTCTCATTCACTATGCATTGAGAATAATAACTTCTCTTTTTAATTGACTGGGGTGAATAAGCAGATTAATATTGGTAAGATTGATTTCTAGGGGGGAAAGTGCATGATTTAGATAGGGACAATTCTTTTCCTTGTTGGACACTGAATCAATATACATATATAGTAGGAATGATAATTAATAAAAGAATATTAAGAGCGGCCCTAATCATGGTTACTTAGTAATCAACAAACATGACTATTTAAAGAAATATACTCTTATCAATTTGTACTGAAATTTTTGTTGATTGTTAATCAGGCTTGGCCCTATTCATTGGTAAGTGAGGCAAGTGATTTGGCTATCTGATTTTGGCTATCCTGAATAGGCAGCATATTTATGATTAGTTAATTTATTATTGCAGTTTTTGTTTCTTTTTAATTGCAGGATGGCGCAGTGGTTAGAGTACAGTACTGCAGGCTACTTCTGCTGACTGCTGGCTGCCTGCAATTTGGCAGTTCAAATCTCACCAGGCTCAAGGCTGAGTCAGCCTTCCATCCTTCCGAGGTGGGTAAAACAAGGACCCAAATTGTTGGGGGCAATATGCTGACTCTGTAAACCGCTTAGAGAGAGCTGTAAAGCACAATGAAGTGGTATATAAGTCTAAGTGCTATTGCTATAAGAGACATTTTTGTTTGATTTCTATTCTTAACCATAAAGAAGGCTTGGCCTGCCTTCAATATTATGTATCATAATGCATAAAAGGCAAGGGCAAACAAAAAGGGACGAAAAGAGAAGGCTGTATTTTACCATATTGAGTCAGATATCACATGTCAAGTTTACCATCATGTCATGAAATTGAAATAGACAGGCAATATGTCACAGGTTGTGGCCTGCTACACTAATCAGCAGGGGCAGATGGAATTCCGGGGGAAAATACTTTGGGGAGTGGACCCATAAAAGGGAATTCTCATTCCAAACAGCTGTTGCAGTATATAAAATATCACATATGAGATTGGCCATTCAGTCATCAACTTGGCTTACTTGCTCCTTTATTTTCATTAGTTGTTGGTTGACAGAACTTAGTAGTAATTCTATGTATACTTACCCTAGCCTTCATTATGGGATTGTTCCTATCCTCATCACATTGGGCTATACTATAAAAGGCAAAATAAAATTTCTGGAAATAAGAACCAGTATCTCAAAAATGAGTAAAAATTAACACCATCATCCAAATACAGCAACCACTATCTGGAAGGAACTGGGTTTTTTACACTTTCCAAGGAGAAATGGGGGCGAGGGGGAAAGTAGGTATATACGGAATAAGAATAACAGAGTTGGAAGATACCTTGGACGTCTTCTAATCCAACCCACTGCTCAAGCAAGGAAGCAGGTCAAATAAATAAATGAATGGCAATTAATGTTATATATAGTTCAGACACACAGCCTGATCTATACAAGCTCTGAAAAGAGAAAGTGCAAGCTAACTGCTTCTTATCCTGATATATTTCCCATTTTCTCAGATTGGTTCTGGGCTGAATTTGGTTGTATGAGAGAGGTAAGAATGTATGTGTGAATGCACTGGTGCTTATCTTGTTAAACCAGTAAACCTCTATTATTGGAACCTAGTAACTTAATGCAGGATCCTGACTGCTTCCTAGAGGGAATTCTAGGTGAAAGTCAGGGACTGACATATGGAAGTCATCCCTTAATAAATGTTATCCATGGACCAAAGCTGTGTATCCTATGGTCTTAAAATGCCAATTTCAGCTTCATTGGGGTATGATCTGATTATAGCAATGTGGTAATAGAAAGCCTCCTCCCATTTCTTTCACATCTTTTGAGGCAAATATGAGGGTAGAGTCAGATTTGAAATGATATTGAGACAAGCCAATGACTGCCAGGGAAGCCACGAATTCCCGATTTTTGCCAGTTAGCCTCCAAGGTAGAGAGATAGAAATAAAATACCAAAGAGTGAAGACTTTCTACCATTAGTGAAAACACCAACTGAAGAAAGTAGGAGAGAAATTCTAGTAAAGTCTGCTGGAATACTAGCAGGAGCCCAAACTTGTGTGTATAGTCCATTCAAATAGGTAAACACTTACAGTATATTGATACATTGGTTGCATTGGTGATGGGATCACCAGCAGACCGGAGATCTTCCTTCCCCTGTAATGGTCTATCCAAATCTTTTTGCCATGTCTACCTTGATCCAAAACTAGTGAGACATGGTTCATGCTACCCCATTCCTGCTGGAATTCAGGCTTTCCTTCCTTAAACAGCCCAAAAATAAAAACTGAGTTTGGTCCCCAAAATTGGCACAAATCCATTAGTCAGCTCAATTAATATTAACTGGTTTATTCTGTCTAGTTTGTTTCTATTCGTCAAAGTTCTAAAATTCACTGCACTGATATCTAGAAACTCATACATTAGATTAGAACTAAGGAGACATAGCTTCAGGTTCCCCTTCAACCATGAAAACTGACTGGCTTACTTTTGGCCAATCATTTTCTCAAGCATCCTATCTCATAGCATTGCTATGTGCATGAATAACAATAGATCCCCATGTAAGTGTCCTTGACCTCCTGGAGAAATGGCAAGATACAATATTTGTAACTTTGTTGCTTGTATCCTTACGATTTACATTGGTTCCTAATATGATTTGATTGCTTATTTGTACCCGGACTATCATTAAGTGTTGTACTTTATGATTCTTGATGAACGTATCTTGTCTTTTTATGTACACTGAGAGCATATGCACCAAAGACAAATTCCTTGTGTGTCCAATCACACTTGGCCAATAAAAAAATTCTATTCTATTCTATTCTATTCTATTCTATTCTATTCTATTCTATTCTATTCTATTCTATTCTATTCTATTCTATTCTATTCTATTCTATTCTATTCTATTCATATATTAGTTTCTTCCGCTATGTATTTTAGGAGGTACAAATTATTGACTTTATGTATCTTTTTTCTGCAAGTAGTGCAAGGAAGGGTTTTATTTATTAATGTCAATCCTTCCTGCCAATCCATAATACTTTTTTTCAAAAAAAAAAGTCTCCCTTCCATTTCATATAGAGTAATCTATTTTATATAGATAGGATATGACATAGATAGGATATTGCAGTCCACACCTTGAATATTCAAATAAGTATTTATGCAACTCTGGATTTTGACCATAGTTATTTCTTTGATTCAGAGCTGCGATCAGATGATTTCATCATATTGGTGTTGGGCATTCTAAGAGATCCTTGTTATAGATGTAAATCAATAAGGACCAGCTTCCATCCAAATACATAATCTAATGATTGATGGCTCTGTAGATGTAACATAAAGTACTTGGTACAATAGCCTCAGCAATTGTCAAAGAAGAAGAAAAAGAAAGACAGGTCATGGAAGTTCCAGTTTGTTGCATTTGCAAAGGATTTTCTAGGTCTTTTGCAAATACTGCTAAATCAGCAATTGTTTAACATAATTGCACTATTCTATAGATAAACTGGATTAGCCACAATAATGTAAATTGAACTATACTCCAAAATTATTCAATGATTCCTAATGTTAGGTTTTAAAACAAAAGAGGCAGTAGCATGACAAAGCTATATTCAACATTTAACTGAAAGCAAAACCCTAACCTATTTAGGTTCATATTGAATTACTAAAACTTCTTTATAACTTCCGTAAGTTAGACAAGGGCATGTTAACTTTATCGAAGATATGACATTTTCCTGGTTTATTTTTTAACATGGGTGAAAATGAAAAAGTATGAGAAATCTCACTAGGAAACCTTACATTTTTTGAAAGATTGCCAATCTGATTTTTCAAACAGGTTCAGCAAGATAAATTTATGTAAGCTTAAGATAAGCATCCAAATGCAAGGATGTTTATCCAAAATGAATGGAAGTGTGGTGCCTTTTTAGGTTCACACATCAGTAGTTAGGAGACTATCTTGTTTCGGTTGATTTTTGTAGTAAATTACTTTTCCTGTAGATCAGATATTTCTATCCTGACCAGAGCAACTTGTCTTGCTGTGGATTTGAAATAGTTCAAAATAAGATGGTTTTTAACTTTGGAAAGAAACTTAGTCATGATGATTGCATCAAACAAGTAAATAAAACTTAATATGAATGCAAATTTATCTGAAATGCTTACTAAAATTCATATGATATAATGTTCAATGACATTTGCAATTTGACTATTACTGCAACTATGTGGAAGGTATCTTTTGGTATTGCAATATCCATTTTATGGGATTAATATTCACTTGCCTTGAACATAGAATTCTCTTGTGTAGGTTGTGTGTGTTTTAAGTCCTTGATTTTTTAAAAAACATCTAGATTAAAATGTAACCATAGAATTTACAGCTCACTGTTTGTTCCCCATCCTGTTTCAGTAGCTAACATTGTTGATTTATTTCTATGTTCTACTCAGTGCTTTCCAAATTAGATTCCTACTGTGGTTGCAAGGGAAAAGCAAAAAAAGCAAAGGCAGGATTATGAACATAGACTAATGATTTTTTTACATTGTTTCTTTGTGAAATCTATCTATCTACTCTCTCTCTCTCTCTCTCTCTCTCTCTCTCTCTCTCTCTCTCTC